>JUDQ01000201.1:38983-64291 GCA_000812075.1 Scedosporium aurantiacum
GGCCGTCGAATGTGTACAAACCACGGGTCTCCAAGGTTTCGGGGTCTAGGGCATACGGCGGGGCATCTTCCTTAAGCGCCAGCAGATTTCCGTTGAAGTGAACGACGTTCGTGTTGGCCGTGGTACGGATGTTGAATTCAACGGCGTCGGTGAACTTGTTGCGATATTTGCCTAGAGAGATAGGGGTTAAGTTAGCGTATGGACGTGTCGAGTAGACCAATCCAACATGCGAGATGCGTTTGCTTTCGTCTTCTTCTTCTTTTTTGTAACTTACCAAGAAGGGCCTGTTGTGCCTCTCGTTCACGATTGAACTTCTCCGTCCGCACGTACCGCTGCTTGAAGGAGACCCGCCCGTCCTTGATCCTGAACGCGCTGATGTTTCCGTCTCCGTTAAACCACTATCACCACAATTAGCATCTAGGTTTCGTGTTGGAACACATCATAGCAATTTCCTGGCGTCGGGGCGATACCGGATCATCTTCAATGAACGGGGGAAACTGAGGATCGGGCATAACACGATAAAATGTCCCGTCAATGTCTGCCGGGATCTCGCCGCGAACCTCGAGGCTGGACACTTCTCCTTCAACTCGACATGGCTTCATAAACCCGGAGAATTGCGGGCGGTCCGGGAATTCCAAACGAGATTTCTGGGAGAGTGATGAGGCGGACATGGCTATTCGGCGATATTATCTACCTAGTACTGGTTAGAGGAGGGACTGTAAGGCAACTGGAATACAAGCCAAGCAGGCAGATGGATAATTAGTTAAGTGCCTTTTCTGAGTTTACCAAGGAATGGAGCTCGGCGGGTTCGAGGTATAAAATAGAATCTGATAAATCTGGGCACTGTTTCAGACCCGGGGAACTTTGCGGGTATATCGGGTATGCGGGGATGTCCTCCCGGACAGCTCCTGGGAAATGCCATACCTTTTGTTCCATCTTTCATGTCAGTATACGAAGTGACCTTGCTTGACCTTTGTACTTGCTAAAGGATCAGGGAAATAGATTAATATGAAGGTCCGTGCAATACATGGAGAGCGCAGCCGAGGAGGAAGAGGACGTATGTGCTTGCAGCTATTTGCGAAAATAAGAAGTCACGATGCAGCTAAAAAGAAAGATATAAAACAAGATCTCTGTTTCTCCATCCTTTTCTTTTTATTAATTTAATTTTTTTCTAACTTTAACTTTTTTTTCTTTTTTTTCATTTCTATTTTTGTTTATAATGGCTCTTCAGACGACGATCCTTCCGCCTAGCATGTCCTACACTACATTCGCTGCCGTGGCTTTAGCTCTTTGGGCTACTGGTCGATGCATCTACAACGCTTACTTCCACCCTCTGCGTTCAGTCCCCGGACCTTTCCTTGCCAAGCTCTCTCGATGGTGGTTGTTTGTTCTGGAGATGAGGGGAAATCCCCACCTCGATCTTCTCGACCTACACCGTGAATATGGTACGGTTTACGGCGTGCTGCGTCGTCCTCCTCAAGAGGGACGTAACCCGCTAATATGTAGTTAGGACCGGTGATGAGGATATCGCCTAACGAAATCTCCTTCACTGACGTAGAGGCATTTAATATAATCTACGGCCGGACATCCAAGTTTGAGAAATCTGAGTACTTTTACCGCCCGTTCGAAGACCAAGGGTCCAATCTATTCACCATCCGCGACCGGCAGCATCATTCCCAAGACAAGAGACTTCTCTCCCATGCATTTTCACGAGCAAACATTGTCCAACACCAGACCTCCATCTACGACAAGGCGTCTCGTCTGGTGGAGCGCATCAGAGAGCTCGTGGTGAAGAACGAGCCCGTTCCGCTGTTTCCTGCGTTCCGGTGCATGACCTTGGATACCATTTCCGACTTTGCTTTCGGAAAGTCGACAGGTGCCCTAGACTTGGAAGGATTCGAGTCAGATATATTCGATGCCATCGATATGGCCACCAACTCGGTGCCATTTGTAATTTCTCTCTCCTCCATTTTTTTTTTTTTTTTTTTTTTTTCCTTTTCCGCGTTTCCTTTCCATCACCTACTAAATTTCGTCACAATTTGAAAACTCACATAACGTGCCCCTACAGTTTCAACGCTTTCCCATTCTTCGAGAAGCCCTTCGATGGGCCAGTTATTACAATCTCAGTGCTATTCCTAATGGCTTCCTTAAACTTGCTCAGGCTGCCGAAACAGCGTTTGCACAGATGACCGATGATGACTCGTGGACCATGTTCGGAAACATGATGGCATCTGCAAGGAAATCATCCTTGGAGCTGACAAAAGACCACCTTGTTGAGGAAGCCATTGTGATGTTCGTTGCGGGAACTGATACTACCGCCGCGGCCCTAGCGATCGGGTTGCACAAACTGCTGCAGCATCCCGAATCATATTCGAGACTCCAAGATGAAGTCCGGACTGTCATGCCGACACTTGACTCCAGGCCGCTGATTGAAGAACTGGATGCTTTGCCCTTCCTCGACGCCTGCATCAAAGAAGGCCTCCGCGTCTCTTGCCCTAGTCGCGTTAGGATGCCACGGACAGTGTCAGAAGCGGGATGGAAGTACAATGGTCACTATCTCCCTGCCGGCGTAGGTGCCCCTCCGCCCCCCTTTCCCTTTGTCCCGCTCCCCTCTTCCTCTCCCCCTTTTCCTCTCCGTCCGCCTCCTCTCCATCAAAAAGCCGGGAAAAATATTTGACTTCATTTGATTAATTCCCATTCAAGACATTCGTCAGCGCCTCGCCTCTTTATTACTTGCTCAACGAGAAAGTGTTTCCTTCCCCTAAAAGTTACGACCCTTCGCGGTGGTTAGTTGATGGTGATCGGAAGCGAGAGATGTTGTCCTATTTCAACCCCTTCTCGCGGGGGGTTCGGCAATGCATTGGGCAGAACCTGTCTCTCATTGAGCAGAAAATCGTCCTGTCAATGATACTAAGGAGCTTTAACTGCGGGGAAGTGTTGAAGAAGAACCTCAAAATTGACGAGGCTATCACCGTCGTGATCGACGATCCCGTGCATGTCAGATTGCATCTTGTGGAAAACTGAGGATAGTTCTGCTCTAGGATGTACGCATGAATGCAAACAGGTATCAATTGTGATCCAAGAACCTTTCCAATCTTGCCACTAATAGTCCCAGCTCCATTTTGGAAAATGCCTTTTGTACGCGCTCCCTAACCACCCAATTGGTTGAGAGAGAGACGCATGGAACTTTACATGACGTGGCCCTTGTTCTGTTGTGGGCTTTTAGGGGAAGCTTCCCCGATTGCCCCGATGAGGCGAACATGCCGAGCCAACTCCCGGGGCGCTGACCTTGACCTAAACAAGTTTGAAGCTCGATGTCAGAGTCTCATCCTTGTACCGAGGTGTGCTTTTCGACCCTATTTTAGAATATTAAATACACACAGCTAGCACAATTAAAGAATGCTCTTGATGCAATTTCTAATTTCTTTCTTATAATTGGCAGCGCAAATGCAGGATGCAGTCTCTCTCTCTCTCTCGCACGCCATCCCTACTCAGGTCCCCTTTAAACTAGTGCTCGTCTCTCGAGCCACTAGCCACTCGACACTATCCCCTACCCCTATTCACAGGGGACTTACCAATAAGCCTATTTCTATATTGAAGCATTTCATCAAATAGGAGTAGTACTTTAGAAAGATGTACTGATTTCCCGCCATCCCCAAAGGGAGCAAACTTTAGTGTTTGTGGGGTGGATACCTGACCAGCACGCCCCAAATATCCAGCATCTGCCTTCGTACACTCCAGGGGACGTAGAAATCATGCATGCAATATCCAGAGGTAGTGCTTCATAAAGTAACCAACGGGAAATCAAATCGGTATTGGGTGGCAAACTAAACCTCATTCGTAGCCGCGTGCATCAATGAACAAAGGAAAAGGTGTCAGAGCGGATCTATGACGATGTCGGTACTTCGCACAGTTTGTGTCTACGAGTGTCGCGAAAAGGGGGTTATCCTCATATGTACCCCGCAAAACCCTAAGAGAAGAGTGGGCCAGCTACCCGACGTGGAGGCTTTCCCCAAGCTTCCCCAGGTTGTCTCCACCGGGTTTATTACCTTGATTCTAAATCCATTTTATCAATTGATCTCTGTTCACTTCCCTCAGGTTCCCAATGATTCCCTCGTTGCAGTAATTCATTCACGAAGTCCTCATTGTCCAAATCCAGGCCTGCGCACATTCCTCATGTCCTCGACTCCCTCCCCAGTCCACCAAGACCAGGTCCGCTCTGCGGCACGAGAGGGTCGCAAAAGAAAGCGAATCTCAGTCGCTTGTCGGTCATGCCGGACGCGTAAATCCCGAGTATGTCAACCAGTTCCCTCAATTCCTTAGTTGCGTGAATTTTCTGACACATCTTGCGTTCGATAGTGTGACGGGCGTAATCCTTGTTCTACCTGCCAAGATCTCGACACCCCTTGCCTCTATGACCAGCCCATCAGTCAGTCAGTGGTGATGGTTGGTGCTGGGACGGGGGCTGGGACGGGGGCGAGGACGGGGGCTGAGGTTACCGAATTGTGATGAAATCCCTCCATTCTCCCCCTTTTCCACGTTCGCAATTCCTGATGCGCAGAGTCACTGACTCGCTATCATTAGACAAAGGGAAAATAGAGCCCTGGAGCAGCGGTTGCTGGCCCTGGAGAACAAGCTTCAGTGCTTGGAACAAGATAAGGGCCCCACCGAGCTAACTGGTAAAAGACGGGAATCCATACGTGAATCCATCGAAGCGCGTGTCACCGCCTCGCCTCAGCCCAGTAGAGGGCTTCAAGACAACATTACTAGGCGTCTTGGGGGATCTTCGGGCTGGGGCGACGTGGTAGATGGCATGGGGTCCGTCACCCTTCAAGATGGGGCGGGCGCCGATGAGTATTTCGGTAGTGTTCCTCCTTCCCTCTCCGTTGGAATCAAGCGGAAGCTTTTGTCGAGCTCGACACTAACAAATTTCCATTGCTTCAATGAAAAGGTGCCTCGTCCAACGTAGCTTTTTTAAGATTTATAGTCCGTGCCGCTGGCATACCGGTAGAGCTAGGTGATGACGGCTCCGACGCGTTCCTGAGGAGGCCAACCGATGCCGACACCTCCAGTGTGTGCGGTCAAAGCCAGACGGTTGACCCTTTTGCCCTCCCTCCTGTAGACGAAGCGGAGAAGTTGTGGCGTCTGTATTTTACCACCGTCAACATGATGGTCCCATGCATCCATGAAGACTCTTTCCGGACAACGTACAGGAGGGCGCGAAGCGATGGGCCCCGAACGGTAAGGAGGTCATGGCTTGGTATGCTCAACATGGTGTTTGCCCTTGCCACCAACGTGTTGACTGCAACATCGCCTCCGCTGGAACGGGCCTCGCGATCGGACATGTACTTTGAACGAGCCATCGAGCTAGTGCGGCAAGATATGATCGGGCGCGGCTCTCTGGAACATGGTATGTCTTTTCTGTGATAGTAATATCTAGTGGCTTTGTTCCCCAGTCTCTCTAGCTAACTCCAGAAATAGTTCAGGTTTTCCTGCTATTGAGCCTATATCTCGAGGGGACAACCTATTCTTCCCTTGCCTGGACCTTCCATTGTCTTACGGTCAAAGGAGCTTACCAGCTAGGCCTACATTACTCAGGGTCAAACAACCACTCGCCACTGGGCCGAGAGATACGAAGGAGAACCTGGTATTTCTGTATCATGAACGATCGGTAATGAACAGCGAGCGAACTTCCATGAATAGAAAAGAATTAGATCCTAATGACTCGAGACAGTTGGCTGAGTGTCGCATACGGCCGCCCTCCTCTTATCCCTCTATCCCATGTGAGACTCGAAGCCGGATCGCAAGTGGCATTTAGTAGTGTGCCCAGAAGCGTTACCACGGCGAGTTTGGCTTACTTCGATGCCACAATGTATGTTTTTGTCCCCCCGGTTGCAAGCCTTCCCTATTCCGCTCGCTATACTTACCTATATCAAAGGTCTATAACCCATATTTTGGGAGAAGCTGTGGATCTTCTATACGACCAGAACTTAAGTTCTCGTCCTCTTTTACCCTCAAGTGACGCTCATGAACGCACGTACAAATTATGCTGGAAGCTAGCGCAATGGCAGGATAATCTCCCCCCATGTTTGAAGATAATTACCTCAGGAGACACGACGAGCGATGTTCCTCCCACCCTCGAAACGACCCGATTGCGTGTCCTTCTGTCTCTTCGTTATTTGGGAGTGAGAATACTTGTCTTGCGTCCCGTCCTTGGCCAATTCCTCGATTTGCCCGGGAGGACAGTATCGAATGAACACCAATCGAAATGGCTTCTGACTTCCGGCGCGGTCCTCCTAGCCGATTTAGCTCGCACCTGTAGCGACGTGCTGCATATCAACAATAATATACTGGCGGCGTCGCGAAATGAGCAGAACCTACTTGGAGCATGGTGGTTCTCCTGCTATTATAGTACGGGCAAGCCAAGCCATCGTCAATACCGGTTGGACTAAGAACATGATATAGCTAACTTCCTGAAGCCTTTAACTCGTCCCTAGCAATTATTGGAATAGTCTTGATCAAACGAATGCCGGCGTTCTCAGCCGAGCTGTCGGATATTTCCGCTGTGAATCTGCGGGCCTTGTTAGACACCGCCATGGACGTACTCCACGGCCTTGATAATGGCAGTGAGACGATTATGCGTTGCCGAGACACCCTTACTCGGCTACTCACAGAGTTGGATTCCGATGGCGGCGCGCAAGGTACGTAATAATAGCCACTGTCATGGCACGATCAAGCCCTTCTGGCGCCGCTGACCACTGCCACGATGGTAGGACACGCACCTGGCTTCGCGCCCACCCCGTTCTCATTATCCCCATCCAGTGCATGGGCTTGGCAGTTCATGCATCCGGGGATGTTTAACCCGGACGTGCCGCTCGGACTTTCACCTAGACTATCTGAAATAGGGCGTCCCTCGCAGTCGCTTCAAGATAGCTTTGACATGCATCTTAATGATCATGTGTATACTGCGACCAACCCAGGAACTGATACGGTCCCAGCCTAAGGAAATCCAGAAAGCAACGCAGGCTCAAAGGGCAATTAAAGGGAAATAAAAGCATCGAATGGAAAAGTGGTAGAAAACTTATAATAGTATACAAAACCCCAACTGGGCAGGCGAAAGAATGACTTCCAGAACACACTGAACACTTATGTCGCTGTCGGGCCTTCCGTTTTCTGATTCGCCCCGGTGCGGCTTGCACCTATCCTCGAATGCAACTAGGCTGGAATCGCGCAGGCGGGGGAAGCAAGGCTGTGGGCTTCGAGTGCCTCGACAGTGTAAGGGTTACGGGTGTTATATATAACAGGATCTACTAAGTACATTGTCGTTCAAATAATTTAGAAGGGACAATCAGTCTCATGGATGGCTGCATTCTCCGGGACAGGCGAATTGGTGCGGAAATATCATCCTGACTGTCCGTCCTCACATCTTCAAAAGGTAGATCTCCCCGAAGAACCAATCAACCCAACTCGACTATATGCAAGGATGCATGAGACCTCCACTACCACGGGTCCAAAAGATCTTGAGAAAATCGGCCCAGCCTACGGGAGCTTAAAAGCTTCGCGTCCACCTCCCACAGGGTCCGTCCTGCAACGGAGTGGCCTGAGCACAGTCTTAGACATCTTCGCTACAACCCTACAACTTTAGCCTGAAAGCCAAACCAAACCCGGGGTGTTTCATCGTGTGCCAATGCCCTTGAACCTGTACCCTATTGTCTGCTATCCACAGCGTCTATTGACGTGCGGGTGAAAGTACTGGTTACATTGTACTCAAACGAAAACCAAAGGTAACAAGGGGCAGGGAGGGACAATCACCCCGGATTGATGGACCCTTGGTTCCATGATATTTCAGACCCCAACCCCGAGCTTATCTGTTCTTCTTTTCTGCAGGCTATCTTAGACATGACAATCGAAAATTTCTCCGAATACGATTGCGATCGGCAGCTTCGCCAGAACCCTTGAGCACGAGTCGAACACGTTTGAATCTAAATGCGACTTGTTAAAAAACGGCCTCCTATCGACATCGACTTGATCCGCGACAGAAATCGCCCCTCTAAGCGTTGCGCAAAGCTCGATTAAAAACAAAGGCCAATCGTCGGGGCTTCATACCTCCATTGGCGGTCATCTAGCAGCGAGACAACTTTGGCCTCAGTTCCAGAGATCCTGCGATGTTATCACGGTTAGGCTTGGGCCCTCGCGGCCCTCGCGACGAGTCCACGCAGTCGAGCAAACCGTTCCCGTTCAGCATGAGTAGAATACGGACGAGGACGCCTTCGAGGACATCGGGACGCGATATCGAGATGGACGCGCCAGCTTCACAAGTTACGACGACAACGACAGATGTGTCACCGAACGAGAGCCGAATGAGAGTTGTGTCGCAGATAGGGCAGGCGAGATTACGGCCACACACACTGTACCACCGCGTCATGAGACATATGGCGCCCCTTTTTCGGAACCTAACTTTACCAATTCCCGCGGCGATGGTGATTTTAATAATATTCGTCCATGTCGGAGCGCAGATGTCGATCTGGAAAGGAATTAATGCAGAGAAAGGAGGGCCAACCTCGGCCACGTGGGCGCCGTTCTGGGTGACGATTCCCTACGTAAGGACCCCCGGAGAATACCAGAAACTGGAGTGGCGATGGATCGTACTAACAAAAGACCCGGTTTTTAGGCCGTGATATATATTCCTTGGTGGTACCTTGTATGGGCGAACAACCGGCAAGCCTGCCGCCGAAACCAGCCGTATCTGTCGAAGAGGATGCACATTATTACCGAAGTGGGGATGCTCTTTATTGCCATACTCTGTTTCGTAATAATGCTTCTCCTCTCGCGGGATGTCACAGCCCAATACGAGGTGGGCTTCCCGTATGTAACCACCCTAGCTGCACTACTAGGAATGCAAGTGTGAGTCGGTTTCATCGTTTTCCTACTCTTTTAAATTTCGGGTCCGGTTGGTGCCGAGAAGTCGCTCACAACTGGTATTACAGGGCCGCTCTCATCGGAGTATTGATCGGGGTGATATACGAATGCTGGTCTGAAAAGGCATATCTAATCGACCGACCGAATCATCTATAAAAAATACCAATATCATGAGGAAAGCCTCAGTGCGATAGCGCGATCTGGAGCGGATGCCTGGTGGGACTTTCAGTTGACTATTATATATAATAAGTCGTGAATACTGAAGTAGGTAGAGACTATTGACATGCGATGGCGGTGTCCCCTTGGAGGTCAAGGACATGGAGGGTCCGAACATAATTTATACTGCCAACGACCAAGGATAACGCACATGTCAGGAGAGGCATGAGTCGACTGAAGCGCACTAGTCCGGATCCTGTTTTCCTCATTTTAGAGTGTACTATACTCAGAACCCTATAGTAAATATCCACTCGGGGATGTATTCAGTTGGAACCTTGGTTGAGAAGAGGTAGGTGCTAGCGACCCGTGGAGGGAGGGAGGGAGGAAGGGTCGACGTTAAGGGCGGGTCACTAAACGCGGCGCGAGACTACGGTTGTTGACTTCCCTAAACTGGTCGACGAAGTCTAGCTCGCTACTATAATTATATTATTATACTATCTGCAGAGGAAAAAAACAAAAGCAGGGGGAAAAGAAAAAGGGATCAATTACTTGCCTCCTCAGAACTTAGAGGATTAAAAACAACTTAGTCTTTTTAGGGGGAAAAAAATCTTCAACCACCTCAATCTAGTGTAATTTTTCTTTGGTTTTGCCTTTGGCAACCCGACGCGATGGAGCTACATCAATATCGACAACGAAAAAAGAAAAAAAAAAAAGATAATAATAATAATTATCTTCGCACGAAAAGCGGCTGGACCACTCCGAGGTTCGAACTCGGGACCTCCTGCAGTTTCCATCATAGGCCCAAAGCAGGAATCGTACCACTAGACCAAGTGGTCCTTTGTTGTGTGGATTGTTGTGCACAGGGGCAATAAACATCTCCTATGTGATGATGAATGGACATGTTTTGTGGTCTGAGAACAAACTTGGCTCTTGATGACATGCTGCGGGAATGGATGCGTGGCATGCATCTAGACAGAGATTGCCTTGAAACTAGAGGGAAATGAACCTACATAAGCGTTCAACATGTTCGAACTCCTATTGCTTCACTCCTTTTGCTGCTTAAATAGAAGATAACAGGGGCATCTGTTTGCTCGATGCGTTCGTTATCCGTTCGGTAAACCCCCAAGGGTAGAGTTGATCGCTGACTCCTGCTCGATCTCATCTAAACTTAACCGCCTCGACTATGGACATCAGTTGATGTTTCCCCTCATCCTGCCACATCATTGATATCGCCTAAGTTCGTTTCGAATGTTGTGTTTTCGAGTGGCTCCGGCTTACTGCTTAGCTGGCACTCCATTTATCTCCGCTAGCAAGCCATGGTGATCAACTGCCAGATATTCGGGCCATATGGACAAATTCTGCCCAGCAACGGCCTTTGGATGGGCATTTAGCTTGGGCCCTTGGTGATTGTTTCGGGAGGGATCGTGTCCTCCTTCCGAAGTGGTACCTGAGCAAACAAGCGGTAAATGTCGTCATCGAGCGGCAACAACATCGGCGATATCTGCAACGCTAAGCCCAAAGCGGAAGAACCCTCGTCCCTGTATCACATGATTGTTTCGTTTGACTCAATTGACATTGACCTCGCGTGCGTGCAGCTCCAAACTTGAACTCAATTGTTTCTGTTTCTTCCCTTCGATTCCATCTCCCATCTTCCATCTTCCAACCTCATCCTCCGGCAGCTCCCCAAGCTCGAAGGGCTCTCAGTTATACTATCATGAAGAACCTGCTATCTTTAGCCAGCGCCGCCGGATTGGCGGCCTGCTCCTACATCGCTCAGGTCCCTCTGAATGGCCAGCAGCTCGTGGGAGATGCGGCTGGCAAGAGTGCCGGCCGGAACATCCCGATCGACTCCAAATCGTTGCAGGACACAATAAAAGCCGAGAACCTCATGAAGAGGGCAAAGAAGCTTTACCAGGTTGCAAAGCTTTCGGAGGATGAGTATAATCATCCCACGAGAGTTATCGGAAGTGAAGGTCAGTGTCTACATAGTCCCATCATTTCATCTCATGTGTTGTCGATCTCCGATGAACCGTGACACACGTCGTATACAGCACAGCACTGGAAGGACCCCGACTAACTCATAATTCAAGGCCATGCTGGAACCCTAGCATACATCTACGCGGTCCTAGCCGAGCTAGGGGACTACTACAAGGTCTCAACCCAGCCATTCCCTGCCGTGATGGGCAATGTATTCGAATCGCGTCTTGTTATTGGCGATGGCGTCCCGAAGTCCGCTGCACCCATGGGTTTGACACCCCCGACGAGAAATAGACAACCCGTTTTTGCCGACTTTGTTCTCGTGGCAAATGATGGATGCGACGCCTCTGACTACCCGGAGTCCCTCGCTGGTTCCATCGCCTTTATCCGTCGTGGACATTGTTCTTTCGGAGACAAGTCAGGCCTGGCTGGGAGCGCCGGAGCCATTGCGGCAGTCATCTACAATAACGAAGAGGGGTCCCTGCACGGGACACTCGGCACCCCCCAACCGAATCACGTTGCCACGTTCGGCCTTTCACTTGCCGACGCCGCGCCGGTACTTCGCGAGCTGGAAAAGGGCTTTAGGGTTGATGGCATCGCTTACATTGACGCAGAGGTGAAGAGCATCAGCACAAATAACATCATCGCGCAGACGACTGGAGGTGACCAGGACAACTGCGTCATGCTTGGGGGCCACAGCGATAGCGTCGCAGAGGGTCCCGGAATCAACGACGATGGCTCAGGCACAATTTCCCTGCTTGAGGTTGCCACCCAATTGGCTGCCTTTG
Source organism: Scedosporium aurantiacum (assembly GCA_000812075.1). NCBI lineage: Eukaryota > Fungi > Ascomycota > Sordariomycetes > Microascales > Microascaceae > Scedosporium > Scedosporium aurantiacum. The sequence continues at coordinate 50,824 of JUDQ01000201.1, forward strand.
AGGTCAATAACTGCGTCCGCTTCGCGTGGTGGTCCGCCGAGGAGGAGGGTCTCCTCGGGTCAGACTACTACGTATCTCAGCTCTCTGCTGAGGAGAACCTGAAGATCCGCCTCTTCATGGACTACGACATGATGGCGAGCCCCAACTTCGCTTACCAGGTCTACAATGCGTCCAACGCCGATAACCCCGTCGGTTCTGAAGAGCTTCGTGAGTTTTACGTCGACTGGTACGAGAAACAGGGCCTCAACTACACCTTTATTCCGTTCGACGGACGTAGCGACTACGATGCCTTCATTAAGAACGGCATCCCTGGCGGTGGTATCGCCACGGGCGCCGAGGGTGTGAAGAGCGATGAGGAGAAGGAGATGTTTGGAGGTATTGCGGATGAGTGGTACGATCCATGCTACCATCAGCTCTGCGATGACTTGAGTAACGTCAACCTGACGGCTTGGGAGGTCAACACTAAGGTATGCAACGTTGTACGATTTTTCGTGCTCCCCATCCCCCTTTTCTTTCTTCCGCCTCCTTTTTCTTTCGTTCCCGAAGCTAATCTGAGTAATTTCTTTGGTTGCAGCTCATCGCCCACTCTGTTGCCGCCTTTGCCAAGTCCCTTGAGGGATTCCCCAAGAGAACAGCTGATATGGTAGTTGCCACCACCGCTTACCGACCCAAGTATCATGGTGGAAAGCTAGCTATTTAGAAGTGAGGATGGGTTTTAAACCGGGTTTTTGTAGCATTTAAATCACAAGGTCGACGGGTCTAATTGAGACAGCTTTCATAGAGGTTTCCTTCATTGGATACTCATTAATTTACACTTAGCAGTTTTTTTCTTCCGTTACAGCATGATAATCTATGAGCATGCCCGGAGCCTAAGGTTCTAACCTAACCAAACTTGATCTACACGCCCAAAGAGGCCTACCATTTCGATTTAGACATCAAAGTCCAGCTTTCAATATATGGTTTAGGTCCTTAGATTCAAACTCGATTTTATTCCGGTACCGAGGTATCTTATGTACGGCGAATACATTGAATGAATTATCGTTTGAAGCAACTAGAACATTCTGATATTCTGACTAGGTCGAATCGCTAAATAGACGAGTAATGTATCTGAGCTCTAAGCGGATTTTCATCATTCTACCCCCGCTGACTCTGAAACTCTCTCCTTCTCCTTGGCATTCCTTTCCTTCCCAAGTGTACCTTTTTTCGTGCTGCGCCCTATTTCCCTATTTCAATTACCTGGTGAGCGCTTCAGAGGTGCCAGGTCATCTGCCCTTCCCACTCCGCGACTGAGAAATCTACTGTATCTCACCAACCCCACGTCGACTTACCTCCGCTCATTCGGTCACGTCCCGGGGGCATTCTGTCATGGATCGCTTTCGTTAGGCATCGCCCTGGAGCGTCGGGCGTGGGAAGGCTAGTGGGTCAAGTTCCGGGACCCTTCTTCCCAAACAACCGGTGGCTGCTGTCTTTCCAGGTCCCCAACTACTCCGGGAGAATGTTCTCGAAACTTGGACCGACGAATCTGAGACGAAGCCGTCCCTGTGTTGCGAGAGCCGCTAGGCTCCTTTAGCGACTCGAGTTCGATACTGGAATCGTTAGTGAAACGCGGGTGTAGATAGGAGCCGCATTCAGTAAGTGAATAGCTTGACACTTCTCTTTGGGGAGGGCCTTCATATGGAGAATAAACACTCGGAGGTCTGGGATCCGCGGGCATTATCGTGATCTTCCTACCGTCCAAGTATTCGTATGTGAATGGCATCCGGCGAGCGGGCGTGGGAGCAGGCATGGGAGGTACGGGAGTATCCTCAGGAGCTGTAGAGGGAGTTGACAGTCGGTCTTTGATGCCAGCATTCTCATCGGAGAACATTTCGGGGTGCGCCCGTTGGAAGGCCTTGTACTCTTGCGCAATGTAGTTAGCTCGGCGGAGACGGACTATAAGGACGCAGATGGTGATGAGGGAGAGGAGAAATAGAACGCCTAGTACGATGAGACTGGCGATGAAGAGGAAACTTTTCATTTAGCACCCTATAAGAGTAAGGTCTATCTCAGGGGCTTCTAGAGTCTCGGCCATTGTTGCGGAGGCCGGATATGGCGCTAATAAGTGGGCTTACCTACGAGTGTTCCGATATTTGATAGTACAGGTATTGGGAAGTGTTGACTAGATGTCTCGAGTTGATATGTGTTGGGAGAGAGAGAGAGGTTAGTTAGTTGCGGCAGGAGGGGATAAGTCGGGCTTTTATACTCGGAGCTAGTTTAGGTATTAGAGGGTGTATCCAGATGACAAAGTTATTATAAAGTTAAAGATACAAAGAACACTATAGCTAGAAGGGCACTCGATCATGCGGGACAAAGGGTTTAAAGAGGGAGCAGCCCAGTAAGAGACAAAGACTGGGAAGCAAGGAGGATTTTTATCGGCCTATATGGTACTGTTAACTATAAGCCTACATCTGTAAATTAACAAAGACGCTTTATCTAGGGAATAATGTCGTTGTCGAAGTCTTGGTCAAGATATCCCGCTAGGGTTAAGGGTGAGGCGTGGTCAGGTATAATCAAAACCTGGGCTACCCGTGGGCGACCAATCAACTTCGTTGAGGGGACCCACATACATCTACACTTCGCTGTAGCTTAGTGGGTTAGAAAACCTGTTGTAATCCCATTTATCACTTACAACACAGGTACTTCAGTTTACTAGTAAAATACAGCTAAAAGGAGGTATCTTTCTTTGTTTTCATAATTGTTTGCTAACAAGAAGTGATTTTTAATTAATAAAAATAAGTAAGAGGGAAATAAATATATAATAATAGACTCTATAGGAAAAAAAAAAGTTAAATATCAATTAAGTAAGATAATATCCTAATTAAAGTCGATAAGTGGCTCCAATTACCATGATGGAATAAGCTGCCAGAAGGCCTCCAAGTCCTATATAATAGCTTGAAAAGGAGCCTCTTAGCTTTCTATATTTGCTATTTATATAGGTGTGACTGGTAGTGAGCTTCTAAAGTCATCTTGATCATTGTTTTCATTATTTGAGGTATTCAATTCCTCTTCTAAAATCATACTAACTTTAATATAGTATTATATATCTATTTATATATCTTAGAGTAATTAGGTAAGTCCTTCTGTTTTAATAAAAGGACTTATAGTAGACTATTCCTACTGTAAATCTTGCTGTAACTATAGTAGGGCTTGGTCTCTTTGGTTTTTTTACTTGATAGGAATAATCCTCTTAAGATTTAAGGGTAGAAAGAGGTTTTCTAGTAAATAATAGCTCTTTACAATTATTTACTACTCCTAAATAGCTACTTTCTTCTAACTATTAACTTCTATATAATATATTTATATATATTTTTTTTTATATTAATTTTTAAGTTTTTTTTGCTTAAGTGTTATCTATTTCTAGATAGCTTTTTACTAGTAATATATAATAAGCTTGTAGCTTTATTTCTTTTAGTTATCTATAGCTTTAATAATATTAGTAAAACTAATAGATATAATAAAAGTACTTTTCCTAGGCTTAACTATTTACTAGCTTTTTCTAGACTTAAATACTAATATCTACTTATTTTAACTATCTATATAGGCTCTCTTATTCTACTTAAGTATAATATTTATATTTAGTATTTCTTAGATATTATTAAGTTTTCTTTAAGTAGGTAAGCTTAGTATATAGCTATATTACTTACTAATTAACTTAATTATTATCTATACTTTTATAAACTTATTAGTTATTATTAGTAAAGCTTTTATAATATTATTAGGAAGTATAATATACTTAGATAATAGTTTCTATTATATATTAGTAAGTAGAATACTATAGTTTAGTAGCTAGAAGCTAGCTTATTTAAAGCTAGTTATAATAAAGTAGGATATAAAGGTAAAGTCTATAATATTTTAGATATTAGCTATAAAGTTATAGTAGCTAAAGGTAAGATATCTTTTAGTAAGTCTTTTTAAAAGAACTTACTAATAAGCTACCTTTAAAGGTTAGAAGATGCTAAGATTAAGTAGTTATATAATATAACTACTATATAGTAGTAGAATATATAGTAGGATATTAAAGTTAAGGTAGTATTTTATTAAAGGAATATTAATATAGCCTATAAACTTATTAAATATAAAGAGTTATTTTTACCTCTAAGTAAATAGTATATTTCTTTTACTTATAAAGATATTATTTAGCTATATAGAATTAGTAGCTAATAGATATATTTAATAGTACTAGTTATATTTAAACTATTTTTAAAAAGAGAATTTAAGCTATTAGAAGTAAATAGAATAGGAAAAAAAGTAATAGTTAAAGTAGTATATCTAATCTATTATAATATTAGTATTTAAAAAGCTTATTAAGCTATAGCTAAATTGTATATTACTATTAATAGAGGTAGATACCTAGTTATTAATAAGCTAATATTAGAAGATTAGATATAGAGAGATCTTATTATTAATTATATTAATAGCTATAATAAGTATATTAGATTTTTAATTATTAAAGTTAGTAATTTTTAGTTATATAAAAGAAATATTAGTTAGAAATAAAATTAGTAAAAAGACTAGTAAGAAGAGATAATACTAACTACTTTCTTTTACTTTTTATAGATAATAATAACTTTTAAATAATTAGTAAAGTATTTAATTCTAAATCTATATTTATCTATATTTTAGATATCTAATATATTTAGCTCTTAATACTAGATTATCTTCTTATACTTATTAAAGAACTATAGGATTTCTAGAAGAGTATTTACTTTAAAGACCTTTCTATATAGTTTAACTAGCTTAATCTATAATACTATATCTAGTTTAAAATACCTTTTTAAGAAGCTTAAGAACTAGTTTTTGCTAACTAGGCTTTTACTTTAGAGAGATCTAAGCTAGTTTGCTTTTCTTATAATAAGCTTTGGGGTAATAATAAAGTTAAATTTATAGAGCTATCTTATATAGGCTACTAAGGCCTTTTCTTTATCTTTAGTAGTTGCTGGAGGTCTTCTGCTTGACTGATTTGATAGTGAGGGCCTGCTATATCGCTGAATACTTGAAATATGGTGATGAATAGCCTTATATGTGATGTTGGAGGTGTTTTTGAGATACTGATGTAGTGTGGGAGGGTGCTTTGGTGGGGGCTTATTAGGGTGGATGTGTGTTTTACTGGCTTTGTACGCGTTTTCCAGGGCGATAAAACCCTTTGCTGCTTGGACTGCGGGCGAGCTATTTTCAGTAAATGAAAAGTTAGCCATAATACACGAGAAATAGAAACCAAAGTATATTTGTCTAAAAAGTGGGTGTTTTATATGGGAAAAACCTCTTTTTCCATACAAAAGTACGCGTTTTGTTGCAAGTGATAAACGGGATTACAACAGGTTTTCCAACCTACTAAGCTACGGTGAAGTGTAGATGTATGTGGGTCCTCTCAACGAAGTTGATTGGTCGCCCACGGGTAGGCTTACGGATAGGTCTCGACTATGTCCAAGTCGCTGAAATGGATAATTTGACAATGCAGTCGCAATCCAACCTTGGCCCAGGAAATCAATTAAAACACCGTTGGAGGAGGGTATTAGCAACCGCATTTCAGTTATTACCTTTTCCCACAAACTGTTGAGTGTCAAATGGCACGGCCATCTATGAAGTATGACAATCTACCATCGCATGCTTCGATCCACCCGCCTTCACTAGAATAAAGGCTCTTCCCTCCCAACGCCAGAGTGCCGGTACAATGCAACGAATCGAAGCAGAGAATAGAGGGGCTAACTGTGCGGAGTGTCCATCGGTTAACGTGCTGAGAGAGTGCTGAGGCAAAAGCTAATAAAAAAGGTGACGAGGGAAACAACATGGCTCTACGATTTCTTCCGAACTTCTCAGGTGAGCAGTGTCAGTCACTAGACGACGAATTTCGGCTGTTCCAGCGAGGAGCCATCCGGGCCATCCCCCCTTCCTCCTTGGGCCCTTGGCGTCGGCGGGGCAAGATTGAAGTGACGCTGTGTGAGGTCGACGCGCGTGGGGGGCAGCCGGGTGCACTTTTCCTAAAATGGGCACTAATATCCGCCTTACCGTCCGGTGCCGGACCCAGCAAGGGTTTAATTGAGTCAATTCGGAGTGGAATGCCCGGTCCATTGCTCGCTGGCGGATCAGTATCAATTGGTACTGTTCAAAGATGACTTTTGGCAGCTTCGTGCTTTAGCCGCAGAAACTAAGAATCTATGAGATAGAATATCGGAAGAACATTGTGTAGACAGGACTCCAGGAGCTAGTGGTAGAAAAGGGCGTCCTCGATCGGAGACTAGTTGGGCCCTCCACCCATGCCACCTTTGGAGACCGCACTACAATGGAGACAACGCCTTTGAGAGGCGTAATCCAGGCCCGGTAGCTTTCGCCTGCCTAAAGGTGAGATATGCTGTCAGCTTGCCAGTTTCGTCCTTAGCCAACTCGGTCTCATGGGATGACGCAGTTTCAGTCGGCCTTGGAGTGGGTTTAGGCGGGTCCCTTGTTCGTAAATATCAATGTCAATTGCCTTGTTTTCTGATCTGATAGGCATTCCCCCCCCAAAAAAAATCTTCCTCCAAAACCCCCCAAAACTCCCGGTTGGTTCGGCCTGAACTTTTGTCGGCGTAGCACTGGCACGGAACCCGGACCTCAAACGTTAGCTGATGCCTCGGAAGTATTCATCGGCCAGTAGAAGTGCCGGCATCGACATGTGTCGTTCGAGATGGTGGGTCCTCAAAGAATGGCGAACAGTGGATCGGCCGCGGAACGCTGCGTCGGGTCGCAAGGCCGAGAAGGCTGGAAATTTCCGCCATTGTGAAATCGATCCCACTGTGGGGAAGAAAGAAGAAATAAGGCCATTTAGACAACCCTATTCTTCTCTGATGTGGACCCGGGGGGACGATCCCCGTGGAAGTGGCGTTGAAATGAGGGAGTCATTGGGGCCTTGGGGGCTCAAGGCGCTTTTGAATGTTGGTCTGGGTCGGCTATCCACGGAGCGGCAAACATCGGCTTTTGTCTTAGACCGTCCGTCCTTTACAAGGTCTAGTCCAAGGTCTAGCACTCAAGACAAGGAAGTTTGATCAACGTGCTCTCAAGCTAGGGAAGATATGCGGTCCGATGGAGACGGTGAAAGAATTTTCTGTCAAAAATTGGCCGATAAACTAGAATAGCGTTGATGTAATGATGGGGTTAGAATCAATTGATGTGGGTATATCAAGGAGCCCATGCCACGAGGAATCGAGGGTTATGGATGCTGGGAGTGTGTCAGTTACGGCCAGACCTTGAAGAGCCTAGACCGGTGGAAGCGACAACAACCAGGCAATCATGTCGACGACGACGGTAATAACCACCGACGCGAGGGCCACCACAATCACCTCGCACCAGGCCAAGATCTTCAGTGAAGGATCCGTCACACAGCGCGAACTCAACAGCAGTACAGAATCCTCGCCAAGAGGGTCTATCAAAGATGATCCCATCCTAGAAGCGTCGCGTCTAGCAGATCTCGAAGCTCCCGATGGAGGGCGCGGCTGGGTTGTCGTCTTGGGGTGTTCGATACTGACGTACTGGTTCATCGGCACGAGCTACAGCTGGGGCGTCATCCAGAGCGCGCTGGTGGAAGATGGCATCGCATCGGCAGCATCTCTCTCCTTTGTCGGCTCGGTGGCTACCTCCTTAGTCTCCGCTTTAGCTCTTGTAACTGCTAAAATAAGCGGGAAACTTGGCTCGCGGTATACCTGTATGATAGGTATCACGATGTTGGGATTAGGTGAGATTCTTGCTGGATTCACGACGCACGCTGTCGGCGGTCTTTTTGCAACTGCCGGGGTAGTCTTTGGCATAGGGAACGGTCTCCTGTTTATGGTAAGCCTTGCTTCAGCCCGACACCCCCCATCCATCAATATCCATACAACAAAAAGTGCGTGACTGACCTAATGGTAAGACCGCATCTGTCGCCCCCGCTCAGTGGTTCTCGAAGAAGCGTGGCCTCGCCAATGGCATCGTGTTTGCAGCAGGTGGTCTCGGCGGTGCAGTCACGAGCCTTGCTATGGGTTCTCTCGTCGACAACGTCGGCCCCGCATGGACCTTCCGCATCCTCGGTTTCCTCATCCTCGGCACCGGGCTCCCCGCCGCTTGGCTCGTCCAGGAACGTCGGAAACCCCCTAGCCGATCCATAGACTGGGGAATCTTCCGAAACGTCAACTTCTGTCTTCTCTTCGCCGCCGGTGCCATCGGCTCCTTCCCTCTGCTCGTCCCGCCTTTCTTCATACCGCTTTACAGCCGCTCGCTTGGGATGGAGATGAAAATCGGCGCGCTCCTAGTGGCCGGGTTCAACTTTGCCTCTGCGGTGGGGAGGATTCTATCGGGAGTGCTGAGCGACAGGTTTGGCGCGGTTAACACGCTTCTGTCGGCGTTGATGCTCAATGCACTGACCATCCTGATTTTGTGGCCCTTGTCAACCTCGGCAGCGAGTTTGATCGCTTTCGTTATCATCAATGGTTCATCGAGTGGTGCGTTCTTCTCGGCGATGCCAACGACAGTTGGGAATGTTTTCGGCTCCAACAGGGTGGCCATGGCAATGGGCTTCGTTGTGACAGGGTGGGTTGGAGGCTTTACAATGGTAAGTGTGGCTTTTTAAAAAGAGCTCCAATGTTGTCTTCGGTGGTCACTATGCTAATGACCCTATCACGGAAAAGGGAGCTCCCATCGCCGGTTACATGCTCGACGCCTTTGGTGGAAGAGAAGCTGGTTTCCAACCGTACCGTCCGGCAATTTTCTGGGCCGGAGCGATGGCTCTTGTGAGTGCGCTGTTAATCGCAATTATGCGGTTAAGGCTCGCTAGGATCAGTATTGGGCGGTTGTGGATTTTTAAGAAACGTTCAAGGCACTAAAGCATATTGGTGGAAAGAAGAAAACGTCGTAGATTAATATGAAAGCAAGTACGTTGCACTCCAGCCTGGCATAATGGTTACCTGCCTCATCGACAAGGGACGTTCCGTGCGAGAACCACTGGGGCTTTGATTAGCGATGAAGTCGGAAACTGTGCGTAATGTCTTTTTACCGCTTGTATTGAGATGGGAAGACCGGCGACGCGGACCATTCGATCCACTTTCTTGACGGACCCTGTCTTGAGTTCCCCGATAATTGACAGAGATACAATTTATACATTTCTAGCCAGACTGCGGGGTGTATACTAGAAACTGGAGCTTTCGAGAGAGGATCTATGGGGGACCAGCGGAGGTCTCATAATGTAAAACACAACTTCTAAGAAAATTATACGCCGGCGAGTCGTCCCTATGGGTCACCTCATTGCGTTCAATATTCGATTCTAGTCATAAACTAAGTGCATCTATCAGTGGACGGGAAACTAAAAGCCTGCACCTATCTTAAATGAAGCATGACATGCTCGCCTTCATTTCCCACTTGTTTCTGATTCTAAGACAGGAGTCGCCGTTAGATCTTCGGCCTTCCATAGCGGTAATGCTCGAGTTTTATAGGAACAGCAGGTAGCCATGACCGTGAAGAGACCTTGGTCGAACGGATATTATCCCTGGTTGGTTCAGTATTGGTCTCATCGGTATTCAGTGAGCGAATCTAAAATCCAATCTGCGACTTCCGACTAATTTAGTATTCTTCACGTAGTTGTCACGCTCTTCCTGGGTCATGCTGTTCCAAATTCGATCACGCTGTTTGTTGCGATAAACGTAATCTTGCCCAAGAGTAAAAGAGAGGTTAGCATTCACACTACTACTTATCTTTGAGCCCCGGGCAGTGTTCATACTCACAGGCTTTGGTCAGAAGAAATACCGCAATGGAAGCAAAATTAATGGCCACCAGCTGCGTGTTCCCTCGGTGGTAGTAAGGCTTGTCATCGTCTCTGTAGATGAACGAGTCGGCAACGTTGCCGAGCTGGACGGACATGTTATATAAGGCGGCGGAAACAGACCGTGCCGCCACGTTGTTGGAGTTTCTCGAGCACCATGCAACCAAGATGGCGTGGCAATACGGATAGGAAAGTAGGCTTACTATAAGCCCGTAGGTTCCCCATTTATTGTTTACCAGGCCCGGCCACCAACGCAAGGCAATCATGCAAGGCAAGGTCCACAAAGGTTGCAGCATAGATACGAACGTCCGTTCATTGAGCCATTCGGACAAGCGCGTAATGAGTAGCAGATTTATCATGTGAATAAGACTGACAGGAATGGTGAGTAGGTTCGTATTGAACGTGCTGAACCCAATAGAGCGTAGGGTCAGTGTGAGGTACTTGTTTGGCGGTCCCTGTGGCATGTATGCAATCAAGCCTATAACGTAGAGAGGCCAGAGATCGTAATCCTTGAGGGTCTCCCATAGGCGTTTCGGCGTAATTGCTTGGCGATTGTGCATATCTCCCTTGGAGGGGTCGTCCCGAAGCACGCGGTTGACGACGATGCGCACTTCACGGTCATTGAACCACCCGTTAGGACGGAACCTTGTCTTCGTCTGTACGGCGGAGGCTGGCATCAGGAAGAAGGATGCGATTCCGATGGTGAGTGTAATGAGGCCTTCAATCAGGAATAGCCATCGCCACCCACCCCAACCGTTGATGCCCCGCATGTGCAGCAAGGCAAAGGCCAAGAGGGATGTGGCAATGACTGTGACCGATAGAGTGGTCCAGAAATAGCTGAGTCGGATCGGGAGCTCCCGCGAGGTGTAAAAGTAACTCAGCCACAGGACGAGATCTGGGATGAATCCACCCTCCAGGAGGCCGAGGAGGGATCTCGTTGCGAGAAAACTCGCCCTTGCATTCAGAAAGCATTGTGCGGCGGCAACTATGGACCATAGGCAAATTTGAGTCGGAATCCACCGGTCAGGGCCGATGGCTTTAGAGACGAGTTGCGAGGGAAGCTCAGCTAGGAGAAAAGAGACAAGGAAGACCGTATTTCCATAATTATAGTCATTGGTGTTCATGCCAAGATCGTCCAGCATGTTGTCAGATACAGCTTGACTCAGATTCCCTCGGTCCACTTGCAGGGCAAAGAACATGACGCACTATGAGGCATGCAAAGGGCCGTTAGTACGAAGTAGTAAGACTCGTGATTTAACCAAAGAAAGATACACATACAGCCCACAGACAAACGTGCCAGTCTAGCTTGCGAACAATCCTTTTCTCTTCCTCGCGCGACCAAGTGATATCTGGGTCAAAGACATGTCGACACTCATACTGAGAATTCTGGTAAACTTCTTTCCAGTATTCCGCTTTTACGGGATCAGAAAATGGGTTCTCCCCGTACCCTTCAATGTCCTCATCACTGCCAGACTGTTCGCTTGTGCCACGCTCATTGTACTTGCTCGGATTAGCGGGCAGCGGGGGGGTGGATTTGGTATCCTTGTGTTCGAGGACTGTTGCCTGGGGGGAAACTAGGTGAGCGGTATGTGGTCCCGACATTTGGGAAAGGCTAACAGGGTTGGATATGTGAAGGGGAAACTTGAGTATGGAAAGGCTTCAAGCATCAGATGCAGGCCGCTATACAGGGTGAGACATGGCCACACCGAATAGGGACGAACATATATATACATGTATTATATTAGGTGATTGCAAATAAAACCTTCAAATAGGAATTAGTTCATAAATGCACTTGGTGGTGTCATCCCCAGTTCCTGTGTCGAATCCTCGAGGGACAACGAAGACCGATGCAATAATCCCTAGACAGTGACCGTTGAGTTGACGTGATGACAGGCAAGGTTGTATCGCTGTAACACACAAGTCGAATCGTCCCCCACCCTAGTGCCCGAACCATTTAATTATTATTGCTTCCCGCTCTAACCTTTAAGCCTACCATTACCATAGCCAACATATCTCCCCAGCTCCGGAGCCAACACTTTGGTTACATGTCCAGTAAACCGCCACTATCTTGGTCGTGGGGTTCCCGGATGCGCGGTTACATTTTGGCCCGTAAGTTATGAGGAGATGGCTACCTCCATACGGCAGACTCAGTCCGCGCCCACGGGCATCGCTGGGCCTGGGGAGGCCACAAAGACACCTTTGTGGAAGACCCTTGGGCCTGAACCTTTCGGCCAGGGAGACCAACAGATGCCCGCAACGTTAGGACCCGATGGTCCAAGGGATATAACCCCATCTAACGTCATGCCTATCATGCCTTCTGTCGATCCATAAGTGTGCTGGCTCTCGGCCGGGGTTAACACCGCCGAGACGTACATTTCCGGTATACCGGGTAGAGAAATGGGCAGCGTGGGTGGGAATTCTCAATAGAGGATCAAGTTGGCCTGTTTACCGAAAATATGTCGTATTATTGGGAATTCTGGGTAGGGGTCTGTAGCACGTCATTAACCCCGCCTCTTGGGAGACGGCATCACGGCTGTAGAAATCAGGAACTCACAGATACCGCTTGATCTTGTATTTTGATTTGCTCTGGTAAAGTGGGGGGACGGATATCTACATTGATGCCTTGACCGCAGATAGAAATGGCTTGGGGCCCCATAGAGGTGAATTGTCATCAAGGGTGGGTTTGAGAGTTGAATTGGGCTACACTTTCTTGTTCTCCGGCTTGAGCAAATAAATCTAAACCACGCGTGATAAGAGGATGGTTTAAGATTCCAGCACCCTAGCTGCGCCAGCGTTTTTGGGTTATCAGGTTTATGGTGAGCTGGAAAGAAAAATAATCATTGGTGTCTCCCAGTCGTTCAAGAATGCCACAATTAAAGGAAGTTCAGCGTGTGGGCTCTTCGGTTGATTTATAGTTTGAGGTAAAAATGATTCCTCGGTCCAATGAGCTGGCAAAAAACTAAGCTGCCTCAAGTCTGCTCAAAGTAGGTAGCCTATTAATCTGGTAGACAATTAATCTATAACGTTATCTATTCTTTCCTCCTATAAACTTCAGTGTCTTAACCGTTTTGTTCCAATCCCACAAGCGCGCAACACTAATCCGTAGCCGCACCCTATAAGCCGGTCTCGAGAGGAGGCTCCGCATAAATTCTATACGGTACTGCGGATGTCTTTTCTTAGTTGATAAATAACGACGAGCACTCCCTTGGACGATCTGTCTTTGCAAGTCAAGGTAAAATAGACCCCAGTTACACGACAGTCTCCTCGTGGCAGGTGATTGCAAGGACATATTAAGTTATTGGGATTAGGGTCACTTCACTCTTGAGTTCGTTCACTTTTCACTTTCGCTGTGCCCTCTTGTCGTTGGCATTGATCTCCCAGAATACTGCCGACTTATGGAGTGGTGATACCGCGCTCATTTCATCTTACACCTATGACGTCTCATGCGATAGAATTTCTCCGCGGAGTTTTTGCTTAAGGTAATTGCGTCTGGTGTCGACTTCGATTTCAGGCAGCTGGGCCCAGCAGCTATGTAAGGCTGCTTATGGCCAAGTGATGCTGGCCGCGAGACTTGGAGCATCTTTTTGCTGTCATTTTGTCATTTGGCTCAGCTACGAGTAACTCCAACGTGATACTCGACGCTCAGCTACAAAGTACGCCCCCGCCCCC
>JUDQ01000202.1:0-12052 GCA_000812075.1 Scedosporium aurantiacum
GGGGGGGGAAGGAGGCTAGAGGAAAATAGTGCGCAATCTTTACGGACCTCTCTCAAGTAGAGACTTGCTCAGAGCTTCGGCTTTCGTCGGGATGATAAACTCATTTCTCGTGAAACTCAGGGCATCGTTTTGGTCCAGGGATGTCGCATGCTCCCTCGAAAAGGTATCAACTGCAGCCATGGCTGACTTGAAGGGTCAGGAGGTGGGGTATGAGTATGGGTATGAGGATGGTATACACTGTACGGTGTGAAGGCACTTTGCAGTTTGGGGAAGCCCAGCGAGGTGAGAGAAAGAACTTTGGCGGTGATGGATGGGTCAATGGCTGGGGCTGGGGCTGGGGCTGGATGGAGGGCTACTTTCGTAGACCGCTCAAAAGCTGGATGTGGACGTGGACGTGGACGTGGATGTGGATGTGGATGTGGATGTGGATGGCGGGGTCACCGGAGCGGAGGATGGGGTACGTGAGTACTTCGGACGTGAGCACTGATCAGAGGATCGGTGGGGGATTGTAGACTTGGCACGGAATTAGTGTCCACTATGCAGTGTATGCACCTGGTGACTAGGGAGGACAAGAAGGCCGGAGAAATTAAGATTTGCAAAAAGGTGCTTCGAATGGCCGTTGCAACTGCGGCTTTGGAGCCCACGGGGTGAAAAGAGCGAATTTTTCTTTTTTTCCCACTTTATGCCGTGGATGTGGCGGAGATCGCCAAGTTCGCGGGGTTGCAGAAGGTCCCTGTAGTGTCCAGTCCCAGATGTGTAAAGCGCTAATTGCCGCGAGTTGCCGCCCCCATTGTCACGAAGCACGAAGGCAAAACTACAATTCCGTTTTTTGAAGACGGATCTGTTCCATATGCCGGATGGAGTTGAGAACGTGAGATTGGTCGGTCTTCCCGAACTTTTGCTAGCAACATCAAGATCGTAGGGGACATGTATCGAAACGGTGGAACACTGTTCCGGTCCTCGTGTTCTCTGAAAAAAAGAAAAGAGAATACTGGAGCCTTCTTGGTACCAAGTTCCTTGGCTGTCGGGATTTTCAAAAGGATTTGCTTCGGATGTGCGAGTGAGATTTGATACATAACATTGATGCATGCAAGAGATCGAGGTCGAGGGTGAAGAAGAGAAGTGACAACCGCGCAGCTCGGTCGACGGCTTGCGCGGCGAAGACTTTCACACTCCCTGCATCACTTGCATACGAAGTAGAGGCACAATGCAGGGCACATCTAAAAAAGATACGTACTGCCGGTCTGACAAGTCTTCGACATTAGGAGCGTTGATGCGAGCGTTGATGCAATGAGCGCAGGAAAGCTCGATGTGCCGGGTGACCCAAAGTGGCTGCTCACAGTGTCGCAGTGTAACCTGCGCAGTTAGCCCCGCCAAAACTTAGGGTACTTTGTACATCAGTCAATGAGACTTGGCATTCTTGCAGGGTCTCATCAACTTGGAAAAAAAAAATTTAAAATCCAGGAAATTTTCTTTTGTCCACGCTCCTCAAGACCTGGTCGCCTCAGAGAGTCGCATTTCCACCGACCCCAGAAATAGAAAAAAATAGAATTAGAGCTCCAATTCTAATCCACTAGTGGTTTCCTGGGATGCAAGGACGGATACCTTCGGTGTTGCTTGAGGGAATCGAATTTTCTGATACTGTGTACCTCGGTACTGAGGTAGTTAGTGGGCAGCCAGTGGTCAGTGGTCAGTGGTCAGTGGTCAGTGGCAGTGGCCCTGGCACTCAGTGTGCGTGCTCTTTGATTCTTTTGCCGTGACACCGGAGCGGGGCAGGTGGGGTACCGGCGATTGATACGCTGAGCACGCCGAGCTTCCGTGCTTGGTCCCGGCACGGGGAACGGTGGTAGCGATGCACTGGGCAGCGTAATACAGCGTTTGTCCTCTAACCACCAGCGTATTGCGCAAGAAAAACAAACGCTCAACAAACCCTGTAGTGGTTGGGGTAGCAAAGAGGTTGCAAAGTATCCTTCTCGGCACCTCTTCACGAAATAGGTAGTTACCTGGTAGTACCTCGTACTTCACCTTGTAGAGAAAGGGGCCCGACTCGTACTAGTTACTACTAGTGCTGGAGACAGTTAGTAGACCGGCTTAGTCGTCAGCCCTATTGATCCTACCGTGCCCCTTTGCCCTTATTCGCAGTTCCCCAGACTGTGTCAAGAGGACAGGAACAGAAGGTGTGGAGAGATCGCAAATTTGCCAAGCCCCGTGACTGGGCATGGAGAGCATCTAGACCGCTCCGCCCAGGTCATGTCATGTGTCTAGAGAGTACCCAAATCTCAAGTTTTACCAACAAAGCACATTGGCATCACGAAACCCCTCAAAATACATCTGCTTCGTATGTATTGATGATCCTGCTAATGTGGGTCTGGGTATTTTCTTACGCAATATTGACAAAAAATGAAGCAAGTCTAGAACACTGCCTGGAGGATTGCGTCTCTCTCTGCTCGGAAAAACCGGAAAACGTCAACTGACTTCGTAGTTCTCCTGACGTTTTTTTTTCTCCCTCTGCAGATGCCGAGCGGTCAAACCTCAGGCTCTGTGGTGGCTAGCATAATGGCTTCAATACGCCATAGCTAGCAATTGATGGGTCCATCCCGGATCCTGGCGGGTATGGTCCAGCCGAGCACGGCGAGTTGGAGAAGTCGTACGCGGTCCGAATCCCAGGCAGGTGGAGCCCCGCGAGAGAACCAGATTCCGAACGTAGCTCCCTAGATCAGGACGGGATTCCAAGGGGCACGGCTGCCAAGAAGAAGCCTTGGACTCCGAGTCTGGCCGAACCGAAAGCACGGATCCGGAAGGACCGCAGCAGGCCAGCGTTTACTTCGTACACCGCTGCTCATACGCCCCGCAACCGTTAGCCTCCATACCGAAACGTAAGAACTCGGTCTTGCCTCCCGAGACTGCGGGGAATCCGCAAAACAAGCAACGATATAGCCTGATGCAAACATCAGCTGTTGAGAACGAGGCGTTACTACGTTCCAATCGCCACCGGACAAGTGTTGAAAAACGCATCCTTCGTCGAGTCGAGCATCGACAAGATACTCCTTCCGGATGCAAATAGACAAAAGGTCAACATAGTTCTCAGACATGCCCGCCACGAGCGGATCCCATAGGTGGATATCCCATGCTTCCTCACTTGCAAATGTGCCACCGTACATGCACTTTGCATAGACGAGTAGCTAATAGCGTCGATTTACCATCAAGGTACGGATGCCGGGATGCATTCTGTGACTAAAGAGATGAATTGCGTTATGTAGCCCTTGCTTATTCGTATTCCCAGGGAGAAATTGCATACTTTCCGGGAAGGAACGCAGATGTTGTTTGTCCGCCGCCCGATCGGGGAGTTTCTTTGGAACCCCGAGCGTCTCAGAGCGACGTTTCGAGCCCCGTGACGGCCGAGCTGACCCACGAATAGGCGGGAAAGGGGGCAGGCCAGCTCCCGGGATTGACCTGAAAAACAAAGGCCTGGCCTGGAGCTACGAAATACTAGTCGCCAATGCAGCCTGCCAGACCGTAAATTGTGCAGCTAGCAAGGGCAAATCGCGGGGTCTGGAAGGAATCCGGTCCATTCGTCAATTTCAGCAGGGCACACGTGTTGTCGTGCTCTGGCCAGGAATTGGTACCACCCCTGCATGCGTGCTTTGGCTCGAGCCTCTTGTCATGAGATCCCCCAGACTTTTCCATTGACGACGCAGATCCGGCCATCGTGAAAGTGGAATTTCGGCTACTTCAGAAAAAAGTCAAATATGGCACGCGGAGTTGCTAGGTCCAAAATGGGCCTCCAAAGTAGAAGGTATTGCAGGAACCCAAGCTAAAGGGCTAAGCCTCATGCAGGAGCTCCCGGCATTGTGACCCTAGCTAGCTGATCCTAGGCTGGGGCAAGTATGAAGTAGTAGTGTAGCTTTTAGAATGAGTCGCAAAAGGAACAATTGAAGCTTGGAGCTACCCGGAAGTACCTAGTGACATGATGGCGGATTACGTACTATGTACTCACGTACCTACAACGAGGAGGGAGTGTGTGGTTTGAACGGTGAAGCTCACGATGCTTGTCAAACGTGTGGAGGCTGGCGTTGAAGAGATGCAAGCATACTTCCTCTTCCGGGAGAGTTTTAGTAACGATCGAAGATCACGCGGCCTACCCCCAGGCATATGCCCTGGATTTGTTGAGACTGAATCAGTAACAGGAACCGACAGAGCCGGCGGCGGTGAAATCCCTGAACTAAACCTTCGCAATGAGCGTTGAGGAAGGGAGGGAAAAAAAAAAAAAAGATTGTGAAGCTAATTCAGCTGCGAAGGCCGGTTACAGTGCCCCTGGCAGTTGTCACAGGGACAGTAGTTATTGATGTGTCACAACCACGGGACCTGAATAATGGGAGCCCTGGGACTCTGGGAGAATGGCTGGCGACCCCCCTCGTTGACGAAGTCTCTAGGACTAGCCTGGCGGGGTGTCTCCCATTCTTCGAGCGAAATAGGAGTTGAGAATCGAGGGGGTTTGGTCTGCATTGAGACAGAGTTTATTACTTCGTATGACGCCGAGAATCAGAATCGTACAAGAATACGACGCCTGCATTGGCAGTCTAACGCGGCCAAGCTGCGTTTAAGCTTTCAGAGCTGCGTTTCCCACAAAATATGCGGCTAAGGTGCAGCGTCTCCGTACGGAGCCACATACGGAAGCGTCCCACGGATGGGACGGGAAACGCATGGGGCTTGCGCCGCCGAATAATCACCTGATATCACGGAGGGTCATCGGATTTCGGGCCACAGCAAATTAACATAGGACGAGTAACGTGGGATATGGCGACCAAACCACTCAGTCTCCGCGGGATACCAAGAGAAAATACCACTGTAATTTGTAAAAGAAAATACGACTCGTAAGACCGAATATCGGGGGGACCCTGGGTTTGGGCATTGAATACGATGAACAGGATCACCTCTCCCAACTGTCCCAGGTGCCCAATGTCGACAATAGCCGACGATTGAATCAAAAACATCGTTCTGTTGAACGGACAAAGGAGGTGACAGGAGGTGACCCTGGCGAGTTCGGGGCCGGAAATCATGTCACGCTCACATGACATGTGACTGCAGCTTTGAAGTCGCTAGTATTGACCCGCAGGCGGCAAGTACAATTACCCTGTTGCGAGGAATAAGAATACCTTGGCATCAGGTTATTTTTCAAGGGTACAAAAAGTACTGTGTCACTTTTATGTACCAGGGATGTAGGCGCATGGTACGAACAGCTACTCCCAGCTCATACGGTGTACTTCCTATGCGATGCGGAGTACTCCTTCCAGGTACAAGGTGAACGACCAATCAAGGCCCGAAAGCTAGCATCAAATGCCCGAAATGTCGTCGAGTGGATCTCCTATTGGCAAGAGCGGCCGGCCTCCTCGGGCTGTCACTTCCTCTGTCGACTACACCGTTAGAGAGTCGCAAAAAATAGCGTTTTCCAAGAGCGTAATTCCCTACCTGGGCTGCGTATTTCCGCTGTACTTTGGAGTTCTCAAACGCTGGTGCTTCTGGCCCTTCTCGAAGATGCCGCCCCTTCAGCCGGCTCGTACTTTCCGTCTAATTCTGTCGCCATCGTCATAAGTCCCCCGCCCACTTTGCTCTGACAACGCCTTCCAAACAATCGAACTCTCCAGGTGACTATTATCACCTAAGCTAGTTTTAGGATTTGGCCACTGTTATTGTGTACATCAAGTCGAGTATCTTTTTTTTTTCTCCTTTTTTTAATTCGATTTTTTTTTTTGTTCGTAAACTTTCGTATATAAGCCTCGATCCCCTCTGCGCTCTCGTGGCACCCACCAGCGACTTCACGACGTGCTCACAGAGCTTCCTGGCATGACAAAAGCTATCAACCACAGCCCACTAGACTCTCCCACATTCATGTCCCTGATCTAAGATCCAGGGTCTCTCGAACCCTCTCGACACACCATCTAAAGCATCTTTACCGCCCCTTTCCCTAGAGGAAGTCAATTGCACTGTCGACCTAGCCAGGGTACCAATCACCATCCTTCTTCCTATCTCACCAGCGCAAGCCCTACCGCTTTATCTCCCGCGGCCACGGCTTGATATTCACCAACCCTACCTGTAGCTCTTATCAGAGACGCAAGACCGGCAGAAAACTTCCAACGGACTTCGGATCCCCCTATCTTTTTAGCGAACCCGCCTCTCCGCCACCGTTCCTGCAGCTATCCATCAAGTTTGAGCTCAGCTCGTATACTAATAATCGCTTGCTGTTCTGCGCCCGCTGAGATCCCTCGCAGTCCCACAAGCAAAGATCAGTGAGTCACCTCTGTTCTCCAATCTAGCGTCGTTCGTGCACCTTCTCAATTCAGGCACGCCGCAACGACGGCAGTTGGAACCTTTTCCCCCTCCATTCTGCTGGCGCACTGTGGGGAAGCGCTATCTCGTCGCTGCTCTGAAAATTTGAGGCTGAGATCTATGCCTTTTGCGTCTGAGCCTTCGTCAGCTTCCACACACACTCTTTTTACACACACTACACACCTCATTCCCCAGCTGGCAGTGTCTGAAAACGTAGCGCTGGCTCATATTCCCACCAATTTCTCGTTTCTCTTCTCTATGAGCAAAGGCTTCAGTGTCTCCGTTTCACAGTGGCCCTTTTGCTTCGAGATTTCTTCTTTTCTACACACGACTTTTAAGACTGTTTTGCTCTGGTTATGACGTCACTAATGCGATTGATCTCCTGCAGCATTCCGTCTTCAAAGCGAGAAAAAAACAAGGTCCTAAGACATTAAACAGTAAGTTTTTCCCTCCTGTTGATATCAATTTCGATATTACAGGGAGAGCCCCTTTCCCGTTATTTGAGTGGCGCATGAAGCGGCGGTGAAGAAGGTCAGCATCTTGCAAGCTACGTACACTACAGCTCCAAGATAACGACTTCTATACGAGTGTGTCTTGTTTGCATCTGACTAGATCCCTTATCAACTGCATCCCTTACGGATACCTGTTTGGGACAAGGGCAAATGGCAGAGGGCGGAGAGAGAGGTGTCTTTTCTCAAGTGAGGAACTACAGGTTCTGGGCCTTTGAGGATATAAAGATGGCACAATTGGCATCTCCTTCAAGCCCTTATAGCCTTCTCCATCAAGCATTCACACACCATTTCCCTTGGTCTCTCACCTAGAGATTGTGCCTCTTAATTTGTCTTTACCAGGGCTTTGTCCTTTTTTAAAAGATGTCTGTCATGACGATCACTAACACATCTTCGGACAGGTTCCCAGAGTATATAGACCCTTTTGAACCTTCCGAAATCATGGCCTCCTTACCAGCCCCGGTTGCCAAGGCGGTAGCGAATCTTCGTGATGAGGAAGAGGAGAGCCGCCACCCCTCGCCTCAGCCATCTCACATCTGTCTCCCTCACCAGCCTCTGAGGAAACCCACCCTGGGCTATATCGCTCCTCCCTTCGCGGAAAAGCCAGTCCAGAAGCTTGAAGGTATGTTTCATAATAGAAACGCCGCAGCCTGGGGAAAACGGCCCAACATCTTACTAATTTGAATGTGTTGCAGTAACAAAACTTGTTGAGGAGGCTGGCTTGATCCCTGCCTCTCAGATCAATGATCAGATCGAGTTTTTCTACGAAAAGCTTGGCATTGATGATGTATACTTCAACTTGGAGAAGCCTAGCGTGATCGCTAGCCAGATCACGTCTTTGTATGCCGCCAAGGTTGCGGCGCTGGCCCGTGAGGACAAGCGAGAGGAGATCCGCCTTGACATGGAGGCGGAGGACCATGCTATCTATATCGATACCAGCGAACCTGGAAAGTCCGGCTTGAACGGCCCCAGGTACGAGGAGAGGCTTGAGGCCAAATACCTTGACCATGTCGGCAAGACCAAGTTCAGGGTCGAGACCTTCCGTTCTCCTGGCGCCCTCGGAGCCAACCACGGCTCCAAGTCCACCCTCCGCTGCTACTTCGTCTATCAGTGCCAGTTCCGCCAGTCGCCAGAGGAGACTGACCCCAAGGAGTCCCGCCTCGAGCTTATTTCTGACAATGGCTTCTGGCAGAAGGCCACAAGCAACACCAAGCAGATCTACCAGGAAGTCATCAACCTCGCTGTTAGCCGAACCGGCCCTGTTATTGAGGTCTTCGACCTTCCCGGCAGCGAGGAGAAGCGACTCATTATTGCTTTCCGCAGCCGCACCGCCCGAGGTCTGTTCTCCGAGCTCAGCGACCTATACCACTACTACGGAGTCACCAGCTCTCGCAAGTATGTGGAGCAATTCTCCAATGGTGTTACCGTCATGTGCGTGTACCTTAAGCAGGCCACCAACCTTGAGGGCAACTACCCTCCCCTTGAGGAGTCCATCCACCAGATCACGAAGGAGATTTCGCTCCTTTACTGCCTCCCGCACAACAAGCTTCACGGCCTATTTGCCGCTGGCGAGCTGAGCCTCCAAGAGGCCATTTACGGCCACTGTGTCTGGGTGTATATCCAACACTTCCTCAACAGACTGGGTTCCGAATACGTGACCCTTTCACAACTCCTTGACCTGAAGGACAACGCCCAGGTATCACTGCTCAGCAAGCTCAAGCGCCGACTGCGTACCGAGACATTTTCTCCTCAGTACATCTTGGAGATCATCAAGTCATACCCGTCCCTCCTTAGGGCGCTGTATGCGTCATTTGCCACCGTCCATTTGGGCCTCACGAATTCCAACGGCACCAATGGCACTAACGGCACCAGCTCTGGTCGTCGGAGCCCCAAGCTGGCTCTGGAGGCCATGTCTGACGATAAGCTGAAGGAGAAGATCTCGGCCACGGTCGCCAATGAGAATGATGAAATGGTTATGACCGCTTTCCGTGTCTTCAATAACGCTGTTCTCAAGACCAACTTCTTCACGCCGACAAAGGTCGGCCTCTCTTTCCGCCTTGATCCTTCTTTCCTGCCAACGACGGAATACCCCAACCCTCTCTATGGTATGTTCCTCTTCATCTGCGGTGAGGCTCGTGGATTCCATCTTCGTTTCAGGGATATCGCCCGTGGAGGAATTCGCATCGTCAAGTCGCGAAGCAAGGAAGCCTACGCTGTCAATGCTCGAAACCTTTTCGACGAGAACTACGCCCTTTCGAGCACCCAGCAACGCAAGAACAAGGATATTCCCGAGGGCGGCGCGAAGGGTGTCATTCTCCTGGAGCCTAAGCAGCAGGACAAGGCCCGCGAGGCGTTTGAGAAATACATTGACAGCATCCTTGATCTTTTGCTCCCGGCCCAGACACCTGGCATCAAGAACCCTCTCGTGGATCTCTACGGCAAGGAGGAAATCCTCTTCATGGGCCCCGATGAGAACACTGCCGAGCTCGTCGACTGGGCTACCGAGCATGCTCGAGCTCGCGGAGCGCCCTGGTGGAAGTCTTTCTTCACCGGCAAGTCTCCCAAGCTCGGCGGTATTCCTCATGATACCTACGGCATGACGACTCTCGGTGTTCGACAATACGTCACGGGTATTTACCGCAAGCTGAACCTCGACCCCTCCACTGTCAGGAAGATGCAGACCGGTGGCCCTGATGGAGATCTCGGCAGTAACGAGATCCTTCTCAGCAATGAGAAGTATACGTCCGTTGTTGACGGCTCGGGTGTCCTCGTCGACCCCAACGGCATCGATAAGGAGGAGCTCCTCCGACTGGCCAAGA
Organism: Scedosporium aurantiacum; assembly: GCA_000812075.1. Classification (NCBI taxonomy): domain Eukaryota; kingdom Fungi; phylum Ascomycota; class Sordariomycetes; order Microascales; family Microascaceae; genus Scedosporium; species Scedosporium aurantiacum. The sequence continues at coordinate 9,656 of JUDQ01000202.1, forward strand.
AGCGTGTCATGATCAACCACTTCGACGCATCTAAGCTTTCCAAGGACGGATATCGCGTGCTCTGCGACGACTCCAATATCACTCTCCCTACCGGAGAGGTTGTTGCCAACGGCACGTCGTTCCGCAACACCTACCACCTGCGTGACACTGGTTTGACGGACTGCTTCGTGCCTTGCGGTGGCCGCCCCGAGTCGATTGACGTGGTGTCGGTAAACAAGCTGATCAAGAACGGCCGTGCTACCATCCCCTACATGGTAGAAGGTGCCAACCTCTTCATCACCCAAGATGCCAAACTCCGCCTTGAGGCTGCGGGATGTGTTGTCTTCAAGGACGCCAGCACAAACAAGGGTGGTGTTACTTCCTCGTCTATGGAGGTCCTTGCCAGCCTGTCGTTTGATGACGAGGGCTTCGTCGAGAAGATGTGTGTCGATGCCAAGACTGGCGAGGCGCCGCAGTTCTACAAGGACTACGTAAAGGAAGTGCAAGCTAAGATTCAGGAGAACGCCGAGCTCGAGTTTGAGGCCATCTGGAGCGAGCACGAGAGGACCGGCGAGCCCCGCTGCGTCATCTCCGACAAGCTCTCCGCAGCTATCACGCAGCTGGATGAGGAGCTTCAGCACTCGGAGCTCTGGGATAACACGGCTATCCGCCGCGGTGTCCTGACTGATGCTCTGCCCAAGCTTTTGCAACAAGAGATCGGTCTTGACACGATGATGTCGCGCGTGCCTGACTCGTACCTTAGGGCCATCTTTGGCAGCTACCTTGCTAGTCGATTCATCTACCAGTATGGCAGCTCTCCGAGCCAGTTTGCCTTCTACGATTTGTAAGTTTGGACCCTTGTTCTTTCATTTAACAAAAGCGAACATAACTAACAGCTTTCCGTATAGCATGTCGAAGGTCAGGGCGAAGATTGAAGGTGTTGAGGCTTAAACGCTGTGTCTTTATTCAGTCACCACCACCTTCTTACCTTCCATACCTTCTATACTATTATAGTATATCTTTTTTTCGGTTCGAGATTGAAGGAGTAATGGGTTCGAGCTTTAGGGATACAAAAAAACAACAAAAAAGGAACAACAAAATTTGTTAAGGGAACGAAAAGCACTACACATTCAGAAGCATAGGATCTTAGGAGCAGACGGGGTTTTGTTTTTGATTCATTTCGCAGTTCTTGTCTTTGTCCGCATTTTACTTCCTCCTCTTCTTCCTCTGTAGAGTTCTCCGTGCTTTTTGATGTTAAGACTTGATTCTCTTTTCCTCGCATTATTGTTATGATTATACACTACAGCACAAGCGTTTGCATGTATATTGAGATGTTATTTTCCCCCCTCCAGGCAGTTTGCGGGATGCATCAACGTCACACTTGCAACTTGGCATTCCAGTACCTTTCAGATCTCAGATCAGGCAATGAGGGGTGGAATTGATGGTCCTTGCCTCGCTGGTGGTTTGGGATTCGTCGATGGCAAAAGATAGCAGCATGACTACGGAGTATTCGGCATCAATGAGAAGAACATTGAGGTATTAACCTCGTCCATGGTCGATGGGACAGGTCATCCAAGCCCATCATGAAGAAGCCCGGCGAATTTGGGAGAGGATAAGTGAAATACGTGAGTTCAGTGCGTGCGCTCACCCTGCATCTGCGCTCGATTGCATCTACCTAGCGGGATGATGCGAGAAAGTGCTTGGTTAGAGTGAGGTGATGGACCATCCGGATCTGCGTTTTCTCCAAGTACTGCGTCGTGGTGCATAGTAATTGGGTGAGAGTGCATATTTTGGGCCTCTTCTTGGACGTTGAGGCGTCGATATTCATGGCTGGAAGCGAGGGATATTCTATCCTCTTCCTGGGCTGTAAAATCCATGCATGACATCCCGTAATAGTGTCCAGCTCGCCCGGCTAGGCTGATAGAAGGGAGGACGACACGAACGAATTGGAAGTGGAGTTGGAGACGCGAGTACGAAACCCCTTGCGTCTGCGTGTCGAAGTATCATTCTTAGTGGATTGGCTTCGTGTTTTGGGGGGGAACCTAGTTTGGTCTAGTTGGTCTAAGGGAAACATGAAACGAGGAGAAAATGCCGCGATGTACCCTTGCCAAGGATGTGGGAGGAGCTAGGTGTGAGAGAGGCATTGACGCGATTATTGCTTTGTCTTGTCAAAATTTCTCGTCTTCATTTATTTTTACTTCGTAGAGTTTGATTATTACTACTGTTGCTGCATCCATATTGAAACGGAGCAAGTGAGCTGTGCAGCCTGCCCGCTCACCACACAAAAGAAACAAGAATAACACAGCCAATGGATTGATCAATTCCTGTAGAGGAACGGACAGTTGTCAGACCTGTTGATCAATGGAAGGTAGATAGAAACAAGTAAGAAGGGAGACCTCTAAATTGGGGGGGGGGATA
>JUDQ01000202.1:12437-35324 GCA_000812075.1 Scedosporium aurantiacum
ACTAGCAGTTCTGCTCTTTCCAGACGCAGTCGGTACACCTTGGTAAAGGGCAACTTCAACTTGACGAAACACTTCAATATAGAAAAGTGGCGACCGAGAAGGCCCCAAATCTAAAGAGACAGCCGCGCACTAACATATTCCCTGGCGACTATTGTGTCACTGCCATATGGGAGGCGACTCTTGAAAGATTCTGTCACTGTCCGGCAGCTTCCAAATCAGCGACCCGGTATTGCCATCAACCGACCTTTGGTACCCCTGAGGGTGGTCGAGAGACTGGAAGCCTCGGACATCCCATATCGGCTGGCCGTCGAAAAATTGACGACGCGGCGCCGTGGCCTGGTCGACCGTCAACGGTGTTGGACCCAACCCTGCCTGGTACCTTCGTAGGCCTTGACAGAGAAGCAAGTAGAGGGCGGTACGGAATGACACGCGGGTGTTCGCGAACGGGATCACCCAACAGTCAACGGGACAGTGCTCACTTAGAAGCATTTCCCGTGTTTCTGCCCGGAATTGAAGCACCAGAAGGGTCTTGCCATCAAAACAAAATACTTGGGGGCAATCGTATTTATGAGCGTACCTGCAGTATTCCTTTATGAGTAAGTTGAGCGCCCAAGGTTGGGTTGGTCTGGGTGGCTTACCCTCGAAGTTCCCTGGACAGTCGCACTTGTGGCCCAACATCCCGAATGTTACCTCTCTGCCAGGCATCGGCGACGATAAGGTTTCTCTTGAACTCCCCGATGGCGATGGGTGAGCGCCGGCCGTTGTACCGGGCCCAAAAGATGGCATCGGTGTTTTCGGCAATGTTGATTTCCGACAGAGGTGTGATGTGGTAAGACACAGATAACTTAGGGTACCGAGCAAATGCGGCGAGGACCACCGTCACGACTTCATTGCTGAACCAATGTTCGATGTCGGCTTCTGTGTTGAAGTACCATACTAGCTCGTTCGGAGGGAAGCAGGGCTGCCGCATTCGCTGGTCGTGGTCAGAGTCCAATTCCAGCATGGCGTCCCAGCTTGCAACAGTTTCTTGAGTGTCCGGGGTAACTCGTGTCTGGAGAAGGAGGCGAGTTATGGGCTGAAACTCACGAGTCCACTCTTTGTTGCTTTGCGTGGTGTTGTCAGTATGATGGATACGGGTATTGGGCTGCTGCTGGAGCAAAGCACCGACCTGGGTCGGTGTCGCCATCGTAGTCCTGGGCTGGAAAGCAGTTCTAGAATAGTCGTCGATGTGTGTAATGATTCTCCGCGCCCGAGTGACCAGGTTATGGAGGAGATCGGAGATGGTTTTTATGTCCAGTTCTACGAAATAGTGACCTGACTGTTGCAGGAACCCCTCAGCCTACTCATAAGAAGAGGTTGCTGCCTAAGTTCGTGTCTGCAGGAAGCTGCATCTAGAGCCATGATCCAACAGACAATGGACCAACAGACAATGATCCAACAGAGTGAGAACAAGTCAAAAGCGGGGTATCAAATGGCCGAGACCGGGAATTCCATTTCGCCTCCATGATGTTACCAAAGAGCTGCTGTAGAGCAGGCCTCTTGTCGACTTCATGGCTAGGTAGAGCTTCCACATTGTTATGTTTCCATTGTATCACGGGTTCGGAACGTGGAACTGTTCTGGCAGAGGTTAATAGATATGGCGTCGTTTCCGGAAGACCTCTTTATGTCAATGAACGCGTTTTGCGAGCCACTCTTGGCCAATAAAGTCAATATAATCATGGCATTGGCTCCTTCCCTCAATAATTAGCAGAATGTTGTCCTTGGAAGTAGGCACAACCAGCGAAACAAGAGTTGAGCGTTCATATTCAATTTCATATCCAAAAAGTGTTCAGCGCTGCATGCCACCAAACAACTTTGATGACTAAGGATACTTTCAGGAGTTATGATGTGCTCAATGCAGCTGCATGGGCGCCGCCCAACAACTTGGAAACTGTTACTTCAAACGTACTAAACCTCATTCTCACTTTAGCAGGGACACCTTATTATCGACAAGTCCAAAATGTTCGAGCGACACCGACCGGAGCGTCCGAGTTTCCCAGTCGTATGTGTGTATATTTACTAGTATATCAGATAAGTCAAACTAATTTGATAATAGAGTTTCTGGTTTGGCACTCGTTTCATTCGAGCCATCGGACAACAAGTTGACTACGTCCACCCCAACGTCCTGCGTATTCACGATCCCCCTTCAATCATCGGTCGAGTTTTCCGGGCCTTTAGAAGGCTCCTCCCCACTTCTATCGGGGCATACCTTGAAAGGCTTTGTCCCGAGTGGTTCTTACCGCCAACGTTCATCTTGAAGACCCAAAAGCCCAATTGGGAGGATGAGTTCGAGGAGGAACGCGTCGCGTACGCGCAAGCCGAACCGGTGCAGGGCGTCTACTTGCCAAGATATATTGGCCGTGTCTGGAATGGAAAATCCCCGGCGATTATTCTATCCGACATTGGCGGTAATAGTCTGGCGACGCCGGAGGGAGCTGTGTTAGAGCCGGAGGATTTCGATCGACTGATATACGAAGCCCTCTACGCGGTGGGATCGTGTATGGTCATGCATGGCGACTTGAAGATGGACAACTACCATTTTGTTGGGAACAAGATAATGATAGTAGATCTTGAGATGTCGGAGACGAATTTCAAGGAAGTCCCCGTCGAGACGATCAAGATCGTGGCCAAGCACCTGAGTGAACGGTATCGGGAGCATATCAAAGGACTAGAATGGGACGGTATCCGACTGCCAACCGTACGTTTATAAGAATGCAGAGCATATCTTTCCTGCGAGACGCTAGCTGATGGCAAGAATCCCTCTACCGCATCTCACACCGTCACATGTAGTCTATTTTTTGCTGTAACACGAAAGGTACATAGATCTATTAATATTAATCACTCCGATATAGCACCATGGCACCATGGCAACCCCTCTGTGCAGCCTTGTCCTCGGCGCGGGCGATGCGAGGTAACTTTCAAGTGACCGCCTCTATATTTCCTATCTAGAAGCTGTCGCAGTATCAGTGACCAAGAACATCTATTTCATCTTGATGAACTCCCCCGATTTCTGTTTCGATTCCTTGCGCTGGGCGCCGGTAGAATCATCAATTGACTCGTCCCAATATTGAACGCATTCTTATGAAATCGAATGCCTGTCCCAGTCTGGACATGTCACGTCTACTCTACTAAGAGTCGGACAGCTCGATTGGAGTAAGATGGTGTGCAATTTTGTGGAATTGGACATATACTCCGCATGATATATCATAAACCCTCCGCCGTCCGTTTTGGGCGAGGCGTGTGCGCGAGCCGTGAGGGGTTGGCGTCAAGCGGGTTTTCTCGTCTGGCATGCCCGGACTTGTTAAGATTTTGGCTCTGCGTAGGTCATTGAGTTGTTAGTCTCGACTCTTGCTTCTTTGGGTGAGGCCATCAAGGCCTTGCACGACTCCGCATTCATATATTTGGTAGCAGCATGTTGATGAAATCTCTGGTACATGTACATGTAAGTTTGGGTGCTGACACCGACGACAAAACTCGTACATGTGTGAAGGATTTGAAAGAGAAACTTCGTTGTTCCATGTCCCCAAGTTGAGCTTGTTACTTGAGTCAGATCTTAGCGGTTCCAATGCTGCTTCTTTTGGCGAGCGTCCTGCTCCGACATCATTTCCAAACAGAGCAAAACCTTGCTGCAATTAAGCTTGTGCCTAGTTTTCCCAAGATCAATTTTTACCCTAAGCCAAGAAATTTTATTCCATCTTGGCTCCTTTCTTTTTCTTCCTGAGATTTTGTTCTCGTCGTTGAATGTGAGTCGACCAGTCCTGCCTGGACCAGACCGGACCGGACCGGACCGGACTAGATGAGACCAGACAATGACAGGACAGAACATTGTCACTGTCACTGTGGAGGAGCCAGGCCAACTGAGCCAACCAACCACCTGGGAGCCCTCGTTTAACCATCTTTTGGGCTCTTTTAGCCGTCCTGCACCAAAGACAGACGGTGTCGAATCACGACTCGCGAAACGACCGGGCGGACCCTGACCGAGTCCTTGAAAGGACAAGGGCTGTCCTAATGACTGACCCTGAGGACTAGTGCGCTGTTTCATGGCCTGAGGTGCCGGGAAACACTGGGACAGACAGAACAAGGGGGGAAGGGAAAGGAAAATAAAATAAAAAATAAAAAAAGAGGTCGAACTCGAAACGAAACAAGGATTGGGAGGGACGCTGAAAAGACTCCAGATTTTCTACCCTGGAAGGTCCACCACAGGGGATCAAGATCCAACGCGTTTGATTGATCAATTTGATTCCTCGTAGGAAATGCACGACGAATGAAACGAAGTCGTGCAGAGACAGAGTCACTGACGAAGACAGAAGCAGACCACTCATACATACAAGTATGACATTGATTGAATGAACACTGCAGTGTCGTGTAGCGCACGAAGTATGTATGGCCTGGTCTAGCCTGGGTTGATCAATCGATTGCTGGCACTAACTACTTCGTAAGGGGGTGAAAAATTCCCGTCTGGTTCCTTGCAGGATCCATCAGCACGCAACTGGCCACCTCGATTCAGTCGCACCTTAACTTCGTTACTCCGTACTCCATTCTCCATTCTCCATTCTCCATACTTGTAGACTTCATCTCCTCGCCTAATTCGTACAAATTCCTTTTTTATTATTTTCTTTTTTCGCAATTCTTCCTTTTTCTCTCTCTCCTCATTCCCTCTTTTCAAGCGCCTCCCCTTTCTCCCAGCAACCACCCGAACCCGACCGGAGTCCAGCTTGATGCTGGAACCTCGCAGACTTCGACAATGCCCAAGCTACAAATAATACGTGCCGGTACGTACAGGTTCCAGGAGGAAGATCGCCAACAAGTCATTGCATCCCCCGTCAGCCACACACATTATTGGGCCAGGCCAGGCCAGGCTCTGCAGAGTACACAGGCACCGAACACTGCACATTCCGAAGCTGGAGGACGAAGTAATACGAGGCAGATCCGATGCGCCAGTGCGGCTTGATCTGGAAATAGTGACCAAAGTATGAACGAATCCTGGCAACGCCCGTGCCGTGGATCAATGGCGAGGCCAGCGCCGAACAATTGTTGAACGCACTTTGATTCTCAGCAGCCTTGTACGAAGTACTTCGGACTCGTCTAGTCTAGGTGCTGTCGAGGACTGAGTAATGTTGTCTCGCCCTTGTTCCTTGTTGACCTCAAGCGTGGAATTGGAATTTGAATATTCAGCTTTTCTGTGCTATTTCCATATCCCCGTATCCCTAGTTTCCCGTCCCCCTTTCGTCGCTCTTTCCCCAGCAACAGGCACAGGCACAGAAACAGGCACAGGCACAGAGGCGGAAGGGCAAGAACAATAAATACACCAGCACATACAGCTCGATCGCGAGCTCACACGACGAACACCATTTGATCCCATCATCCCCCGGAGATACATTGACAGATCAACATCAATCAATTTCGATCGCATTGATTCCCTCGAACAAGACGGATTTGCTGCAAGCGAGCGATCAATCGATCACCATTGCTGCCGTTTCGCCGTCATCGCTGCCTCTGCTGCCTTTGCTGCCCCCAACCCAACATTTAATCCATTTAATCCATTTGATCCCATCCCATGCATCTGCATGGGCCCTCACGCCCGCCGCTCCCTTTCCCTCTTCCGCTCGGGCTTCGTTGTTCGAGACTGTGCCGCTTCTTACTCGCTGGCTCTCCCTGCCTCTTTCTGCCTCAACTCCCCTGTCTTCCCCCCCTTTTCCTGTCTAGGCCTTGTCGATCCCGAACGCTTTATTTTTTTTCTCCTCTCTTTGATTTGAGCCCAATCCTACGTCTCCAAAGTCTTCTATCTTTTTTACCCCTTGTTACGTGGCGCATCGATAACAAAAACACCTCACACTCTCTCTCTTTTTTTTTTTTTTTTTTTTTTATGTTCCATTTTCGGCCCCGAGTTTGTTTGGCTAACTCCGGCGACACGCGCTCCTTCTCCCACTGATTAGACACTATTGATCTCCAAGATCACGACCGTCCTTCGGCACAGGACCACTCCAAATCCAACCTTCGCAACAGTAACAGTCCTTCCTTGAGTATAGGTCCCCACCAGGCCGAAACCCTGAAAGAGGTTGCACACGAAGCCGCCGACGAGAATCTCCGCAGCCCCCGCCTGGTGTGGGACAAGCCAACCGAACTCCAAGGCGAGCACGATCACGACGACGACGACGACCACTCCGACCTCGAGATAGAGATCGACTTCGACGATTCCGAAATTAAATCCCGCGATCACTCGCACTCCGACGACCTCGACGAAGATCACCCTCACCCCCGTTCGAATAGCATGATGCACCAGCAAGATGCGCTGGCCGTCGCCCAGAATGGAGGCATCCAAGACGATAGCGACATGGAAATGGATGGCGACGACTACGATGACGATATGACTGGGGGAATCTCGAGTTCCCCCTCTATTGAGGATGGTGTGTATCCCCATATTGCGATGGCGTCCCACCCCGTCGTAGGAGCTCCTCCTCGCTAGCCGCGAAGGGTAGATTCTCTGCCGGGTGCCGCTCGCATGATGACCTCTACTCCATCCCCAAATACCTCTCGTATCACTCCTCCCGTGATATTCCCGACCACGAGCGAGACTAGGCCCTCGATTCCCGACCCGTCACCTCCGCGAGCTGCTCCGCCTCAAGGTCCTATCGAGATGATTGGAGACGACCTCTTAGTGGGGGTCCCGAGATATAATGAGAATGCAGGCCGTCATCGCCATCTTCTTCTTCTTCCGCTTCAGAGCGCCGATACCAGCGGGTCCGAGACTAGCGACGACAACTTGGCCCGCCAAGATCCCGACACTTTTCACCCATCTAGAACAACCAGAACCTCGAGCGTTGACGATGGCGGCTCCGGCTACCCTCTCTACTATTCTGAATCCCTAATTTCTGAGATGGAAGAGGAGCTGTCGCGCTGGCCATCGGGCCATGGTCCTCGTGTTCTTGACTTCCACGCGAAGCGGAAAGAGTTCGAACGGGGCGAGCACGTCAACAATCCTAATGAGTTGCCTCAGGGTGACGTCGACGGCCTTGCGATTCTCTACATTCCGAGCGAAGAAGACGAAGAAGAAGAAGAAGACGACGAGAGCGAGATCTCATTCCCCGATGATCCTATGTACGTTGACTCGGGTTAGAGCGCTGAGTGCTTACAACATCCAGAGGACATCGATTTCGAGTACGTTTACGCGCTTCACACTTTCGTCGCGACCGTAGAAGGCCAGGCGAATGCGACAAAGGGCGATACCATGGTGTTGCTGGACGACAGCAATAGCTACTGGTGGTTGGTGAGAATAGTCAAAGATAGCAGTATAGGTATGTGCGATACTCTGGAGCTCACATAGCCCATCGTCCCATGGAACGGGCTGTCTAATAGCTCTACGACAGGATACCTACCCGCCGAGCACATCGAGACCCCTACCGAGAGGTTAGCGCGTCTGAACAAGCATCGGAATATTGACGTAAGAATCCCACCACATATCCTCATCCTACTACATTCATCATCATTGTGCCGCCGATCGTCAAACTAACTGGAACCACCCATCCACCCAGCTATCTGCCACCATGCTTGGCGACCAAACCGCTGAAAAGTCGAAACCAACCTTCAAGACCGCTATTCGGAGGCGGAAGAAGACGGTAACCTTTGCGGCCCCGACATACGTCGACTACGAAGACTTCGACTACTCTAGCGATGACGAAGACCAAGAGGAAATCTTTGCCCAACAACAGATAGCGGCTAGACAGGCTCGCGAGCAGCAACAGCAGCAGCAGGCTGTGGCCTCGACAGCTGAGATCCAAGAGATCGAGATCGACTCGGAGAGCGAAATCGAGGACGAAACAGCAAAGGTCGAACCGCTGAAACCGCGTGTTGTCAAGGAAACCGTCAAGACATCAGAACCTGCTCAGACAACAACATCGACCGATGATTCCCAGATGAAGCGTGCGAGCGAAGACATGTTCGACGGAAAGACGGACGGTGTCAGCCGCTCGAGGAACGGCACGGTCCGGAACACAGACTCGTTCTTCAAGGATGACACCGTTGAAACCAAGAAGATCACCCTCACTCCCAACCTGCTTAGGGACGACAACACGCCCCGCGATTCTACAGAGTCCAAGGAGCTCCGGCCGCGGCCAAGCCTCGACAAGGTTCTCGACAAGGATAAGGACGACAAGAAGAAGAGGGATAAGGATAAGAAGGACAAGGACAAGAAGCCTAGCGTGATCCGCAATTTCTTCTCGCGCAAGGACAAGAAGAAGGGTGGCGCTGACGACTACGACGACGACCCCAAGAAGTCGATGGACGGCAATGAACCTCGGGACAGCAAGGAGCAGCAGGAGGAAGCGGAGGGAGGAGATGGCTGGACTGACAGGTCTGGTGCCGGCCCTCAACGACACCCGAGCAAGCTCCAAAAGCAGCAACCCCGAACGGAACCTTCGCCCACCCGCGGCAAGGGTCCCACGGCGCAGAAGTCCGCGGACATGGGCGCTTACATTTCCGAGACCAGGAACGACGTTTCCAACGTACCGCCGGCGACCATGCGTATTGTCGACTCAGAAACGCAAGAGACCAAGGAAATCTCGTCGCAGCCGACGAAGGAGGAATTAACGCGGGCCAACGGATCCTCGTTAGAACCCACCAATGTCGAGGACGGTACATCAATAGTTCAGGACGGTGAACGTGGTCCTCGAGGCCAACCCCAGCAGCCGAGCGACCGGCAAACGGATTCGCCGGCGCGGACGTCGCCCACGAGCGCCAGCCGGCCCCCGCCACTCATGGTGGACACGTCGAGCCAAGAGGACCACTCGGCGTCACCATCGCCCGAACTCGTCGATGTCGACACCGAGGGGTCCACCACCCTCCGCAAGCAGGATTCCGTGACGACCAACTCCACATCGACTGCCGAGTCGACTACTACCTGGAACGATGCCAAGCTGCGGGCCTTTTTCGAGACTGGCACCGATATCAGAGACATGCTCGTTGTGGTGTACGACAAGACCGACGTGGCACCTGCTGGCCCGGATCATCCTCTAGTGGGATCGCTCTTTAGGGAGCAGAATGCCAAATTGGCAGAGATTACTACAGTAAGTATAATGAACCCGAGGCAGGAGACACTCCTAGTGATGTTCCCAATTTTATTAACTCTAGAATAGCAACTTGACAACATGCTTGGCGATTGGCTCGCTAGGAAGCAACGGTTGCGAGGCACCATCTAGAAGACCGGCAAGGATTGCCAATCTGTTGATGACACCCACGCATACCATTATGTTTTATGACGAAACTTGATGCTTTTTTTTCCTCTTCTTCTTCTTCTTCTCGAGTTTTAGGGCCTTCTCTTTTTTCTTCTCTTTTTTTTCTCTATCGACCATCACCCGACCAGAGCACACCACATGTGCCCTGCGTACGTACTTCTTTCCGTTCATCGCGCTTCTTCTTATACCCCAATTGCAACATCGACGTCTCCCCCTCGTTCTAGTGGCCTGGTTCCGAATATCTTCGCTTCGATCCGCGTGTCTTTTATACTCTTTTACTATTCTATCCATCTCGGAAGCTCGGCCTGGGAGAACTGAAAGAAAAAGAAAAACCAAGGGTTTTCAGTTCTTGGTATCTGACTTGTTTTATACTCTTCCATATTTCCTCCTCTCTTGGACTGGGAACGAAAGGTTCCCCATTTTCCATCCTTGGGGTATGTTGGTCCCGGCCACTTCTGGGGATTCTCCAATTCTTCTTTTTCCTTTGTACCATGTTTTCTTGCATAACGGCGTTTTGAAATCAGGATAGGAAGGGGGGGGGGCAAACAAATATCAACGGCACATTAGGAATGGGGCTGGAACCGAGGGACTGGAATATTGTCTCTTTCGGATGTTTCCACGGCTTTTCACTCTCTTGTTTCTTTTCACTTTTTCCAGCTTTTCCAGGACCCTTTTTTTCTCTCTCCTTTGTCTTATTCTGTGTGAGCCGGGGTGTGGAGATGGCTGGAAGAGATGAGAGGTGTTGAAATGATATAGCCCTCTTGGTAGGATATAAGAATGGAAAATGACCCCTCCTTTTCGGGGGGCATTGAATGAATTTGCTTCAGTGAAGAATGTTGATGAACCCAATAGGTTCCTGCCCTTGGGATGACGATTTATTCTTTTACGTCCCTCTCGTGTCATAGGGAAGACTGTCAAGCTCCAACCTCGACACAAGTCCAGAGTTTGGCTGCTGTCGGAAGGGAGTTATATTCATTGGCTCTCGATGGGAATGAAAGGAGGAACTTGACAATTCACGAGGGAATGAGCAAAACGTCAAAAAGTTTTGTGTGCGTTTGTAGTCTTGTTGCAAAAACCACAGCATCAGCATATTAACTGGGCTCCAAAAAAAAAAGCCCGAAACCTCTATAGCTCAACCAAGAGAAGAAATCTATCTATCGACGCCATTCATACAAATTAGGACACAAAAAGGGAAAAGAAAAAAAACCTGACAAAACCAAGACAAAAGTGCAGAACAAGAACATATGGGGGGAACCGGGGATGCCTTCCCGAAGAAACCAAAAATGCAACATCATTTCCATCTATTGAATCCATTTTCATCTCTTTCTCATCCGAGGACCTGTGTTTTTTTTTTCTCTCGATAAGATAGATGGATTAAGGCGGATCTCATCTTAAGAAGTCGAGAAATACGCGTTCCCGCAACGGCGTCACACACGCACACACCAAGGTTCAACTCTCTTCGTCTTCTCTATTCACGAGAGACATCGCGACCGAAAACAATAGACTTGACCCAATCGTTCGCAACAAGAAGCCTATTCCTCGTGCTAAAGCACATGGAGAGGTAAGCGCTCCTCCAGAAGAAATAGGTCATCTTCCCGCCGGTAGCCAAGTTGGCGTTCCACCACCTGACGTCAGCGACGGCCCTATCGCTACCGATATAGGCCAGGCTCCCCTGGTGCGAGTAGTGGAAGGGCTTGACGTCCTTGATGCGGCGGAGCTGCTTCTCGGACTTCTCGATCTCCTCGGCGATCTTGGCGGAGTCGGCGCCGGGCTGGAGGTTGAGGGAGGCGCTGAGCTGGGCGATGTGGGACTGGAGGTGCTCGGTCATGGCCATGTTGTTGAAGAGGCGGGCGAGGAAGTTGCCCTCCTGGGAGGCGACCTGCGCCGTGGGCGCGTAGCCGGCGACGGCGCAGTCGCCCACGGCCCAGATGTCGCGGGTGCCCTGGACCACGAGGTATTCATTGACGGCGAGGCCACGCCGCGAGTTGGCCTGGGCGGGCACCTTGGCGATGAGGTCGCGGACGATGGGGCGCGTGGAGTTACCGGTGGCCCAGACGAGGAGGCCGAAGGGGATGGTGACGGTTTCCTTGGTGCCGTCGGGCCGGGTGACGACGGCGGTGAGCTGCTTCTCCTCGACCTTCTTCACCATGGTCTGGGTGAGGACGTCGATGGTTTGCTCCTTAAACTGTTCCTGGGTGTAGTCGATGAGGGTCTTGGAGAAGGAAGGGAGCACGCTGGGGAGGGCCTCGATGAGGGTGACCTTGAAGCGCGAGCTGAAGTGCGGCACGAGCTTCTTGATGTCCTGCTCGAAGAAGTCCTGCAGCTCGCCGGCGAACTCCACGCCCGTGGGCCCGCCACCGACGACGACCATGTGCAGCAGGCGGTCGATCTCCTGCGGGTCCTGGTCCTTGAAGGCGGCGGTCTCGACGCAGTCCATGATCTTCTTGCGGATGTGCTGGGCGTCGCCGATCTCCTTGAGGAAGCAGGTGTGCTCGCGCACGCCGGGGACGCCGAAGGTGGCGTTCTCGGCGCCGACGCCAACCACGAGCATGTCATAGGGCACCTCGGTCTCGGACACGATGCCCTTGATCTCGGACTCGTCGCGCATCTTGACGACCTTGCGGTCCGGGTCGATCTCGGTGGCCTCGGCCTCGTAGTAGGTCACGCCGGTGGACTTTTGGTGGAGGATGGTGCGGATGGGCTCCATGATGGAGCGGTGCTCGACGGTTCCGGTGGTGCATGATGGGAGGAGGGGCGTGAAGAGGAAGTAGTTCCGGGGCGAGATGACGATGACGTTGTAGTTGTCTGTGTCGAGTTTCTTGAGGAGGGAGACGGAACCCCAACCCGTGCCTGCAGTGGAAGTTGTCAATTGTTAGTTGTTCGGTTCCGATCCATTATCGTTCCTTCTTGATTCCCTTTCCGCTTTGCAGCCTGATTGAACCGCCAGCTGCCCCCCTTTCCACCCTTTCTCGGGTATGTAACATGTGACTGCGCTCGAGAGAGAGCAGGGGAAAAGCAAGATTCAGATGAAGAAAAAGAGAAAGAAACGTACCGAGGATAACCAAAGTCTTCTTGTTCGGATCAGGAGGAGACTGAGCCGGAGGATGCCTATCAGCATAGACGGTGTAACCCACGTAGCCAACGTAGCCCAGGACGGAGAGGTAAGTCAGCCTCCATAGCCAGCGGAAGGTCAACCTGATAGCGCCGGGCCTCTGCTTGGGAGCGTCTCCCTCGGTCGAGTACGGCCTTGAGAGCTGCTTCGAGACGACGATCTGGGACTGGAGGGCTGCGGCGGAGGCGGGAGAAGGCCCTCCTCTCCTGAGGGTGTTGCGCGCGACGAGGGCGAGGGACTGGTTGCGGGCTGTGGTGGAGGAGAAGGCGCGGGCGGCGGTAGGAGCAGCACGGAGCTGGCGGGTGCTCAGGCGCGAGGCGCGCAGGGCCTTGAGGGTTGTTTGCGCCATTGAGTCGGTGTCGCAGGGAGAAGGGGAGGGCGGGAGAGGGTGGAGTGAGTTTGTGGAAACTCGAAACCTTTTGGGGGGGAGGTAAAGGGGTTGGGGGAGGAAGAGCGAGACGAGCTTCGATCTGAGATGATGGGGAGAGAGGAGAACGGATGTGAGACTGGAAGGGACCTGATAATTTTTTATTTTTATTTTTTAATCCTTATGTACGAAGTACTGGAGCTACAAGAAGATTGACATTGAAGTATCGAGGTACTCTCTTTCGTACTCTACCTCAGTACATATTATTACTTGGGAAGGAACTTGGGAAGGGGATGTTGCGGGAGGCCAATTGAAGGAGTCAGAAATGGCGACAAGGGTGGGTGTGGATGTATCGCCAAGCAAGAGAGAAAGAGAACATAACAAAGTACGAAGTACAGTAACAGTCTAGACGGTAGTTGTCCTATCGTTGCTCAGATCGGACCCGATCTTTTACTTCCAAGTTGTAGTGAAGCGAATGTTAGCATGGCAGTGAATAAGACTGGCCTTGCACTGCGGAACCGAAGTCGTACCTCGAAGGTGAACGTCAAGGAAGCAAGGTGCGGGCAGGAGGAAGCACTGGCGTAATCTACATCGCGGTGTCCGAAGTACATCAAGGAAGTACAATACAAGTCCGTTGCTTCCACTTTAACTGTTCTATTCTAGGCTCCTTGTGATCCTGTGCAAGTACACTACATAGTGTATGTATATAGTGCACACTATACACATTCCGCCGATACATGATCCAAGCTCCCACGTTTACAATTTTTTTTTCCTTCTTCTTTTTTCCAGGGAAGGTTTCTAAAAATTTCCGGTCTTGCCTCTCGTTGGCAACCTAAATCTAGGAACCTCTTTATTACTTGACTGCCGTCTTCTTTTTCTCTTCTTTGCTTTCCGATTTTTTTTTTTTTTTTTTTTTTTTTTTTTTTTTTTTTTTTTTTTTTTTTTTTTTTTTTTGCGCATTTTGTGAGCCTGGGCGCGGGCACAGAGAGGAACTAGCCAGCCTCGAATTTCTCATATCATGTCCCGTCCCGTCCTGCTTGCGTTGACTCACCATTATCGGAGCCGGCGTGGTTGGCTGCGTAGATCGGTGGCGGGACTTGGTAGCGTGAGGTGAGTCTTGAAATGGGGATTGAGCACGGGTTGGAGCGCATAGCAGGCCGAGGCTCCTTGTCGTTACCTCCGCAGTCTGGACTCAAGAGGCGCTAGAGCCGCATCGGGATATCAATCCAGCGATAGTGACTCAATTGTACCAAGTAGGAGCCAGAAGGCAGGAGCTAGAACGACACAGGAAGTAATGCTGCATGATCTGGCCTGGCCTGGCGCTGCAGGCTTTCCGATCCAATGGCTGGTCGCCTATTGCATTCATCTGCATTCGTCTGCATTTCGATAACGTGAACCTCTTGAGAATAGATATAACCCCAGTCCTGAAGATTCAATATCCACGACCGAGGGAAAGAAAGGTCCACTACAGAGGCTGGCAAGTTGTTCATGATTGCGACATCTTCATGTGCAAAACTACCTGGACCCTGCAGCTAGTTTAAACCAAGAATGGCATCAAAACGAGAGGCTCAATTGGTTTCCTCTTGCCGTCTCCGACTTCTTCCTCGTTTCTCGCAGGAGTTTCTCTCCGTATCATCCCGTGTACGTTTTCTCTTTTCTGGCATGTGCGTGGTGTAACTGTGCTTTGTCTTCGAAGAGGCTCTCAGCTTCAAAGCAAGTCCCATTTTTTGTGGGACTGGGCTAGTCGGAACAATCAGTTCCAGTTCCCTCTTGTTGTTGGGTGTCCTAGCAAATATTAGTTTGCGTCATGGAGGAGCGTAATTCTACTTCACACATTGCCCAAGCCATTGAAGAAACCCCCTTTGTATCCTCCACATTTTCATGCTGCAGTCCTCTCCCGCCAACCCCAACCACCACCAGAGATGACTTCAAGGTTGACGACTCGATGACTCACCTTTAGAAGTCCAGATTATCCCGAGTTCATTGCAACCTCATCGAATCTTGACTTCCGTTGCCCCATCCCACGTTTCGCATTCCATTGCTTCCCGTCCTCGTAGGTCATCATCACATCGCATATCTATGCGACAGACAATCTCATCCCATGTGTCTCTTGCGCCTTCATGCCGACTAAGCACATGGTTTCTGGTCCACTGGCTTAATTAGGCCCGAGATGCTGCTCCACTACAGCCCATAGCGCACATAATACACTATATACAGGCTCCCCCACTACGAACGCGGGCCCAGAAGCTACTTTGGCGTTGGTTGGAGAATTGGTGCCCAAGAATTCAGAGTGACTCGTGGCTTGGACCCGCTACTGTTGGTTCACGCCGTTCTTTCCTAGTCAGGGGCAACAGTTCTATGAATGTAGGTGCTTCGGTCCACGTTCAATTTTGGAACATGTGAAAGTATTTGATGCTCCCCCTTTCCGATGTCCTCTTTTTTTTTTCCATTGTGGGGTAGGGCTACGTGGGAATAGGGCAAATATACTTCGTACATCATGAAGGTTGGATCGATCGACTTGGGTCACGGAGGTCTTCGGACTGAATGCCGAATAATGTGCGACTGGTAGTTGGGGTACTCGGAGGGTTGCTTTTCGGCACCTGCGATATTAAGCTGTAGCAGGCCGCGGGGTCTGGGGCGCCCGTCTTCGGAAGTTCGGACATGGTCCCGGCCCGGAACAAGGAGAGCGGGAGTGCGCCCTCATGCCCTTCTCTAGCCATTGGCAACATGGCAACATGTTGGTCTATTGTTCGTAACACAATAGCCATGTTGGTGAGAGGCCGTTGCTCGAAAACCAGTGGAATCGGACATTCGCAATGCTGGGTCGGGATGTGCTGAACCCCGAGCTGGGCGAGCTTCCTAATGTTCTAGCACTAGATGCGTCGAATCGAGAACCTCCAAAAACGAGGGGAGGGGTCAAGAGTGCGTTGTCTACTACAACTGTACTTCTCTGGACATTTCCAGCCCGATTGGGGTACCCCAGGAAAGATTAATTCCTGAGCTGGTGGGCGACTCGTCCTTGATGAAGCGGCGAAGGGAGCTCCTTCTGAGGGAGAGAACCGCTGCTCTCACCTACCGTGAAGCCAAGACCTCTCCGTCCACCGAGAACTCTCCTGCGACGAGTTGAGGACGACTATGGAGACATATGGGACTTCCTCTTACTTCGTACCAGGAAGGACCAAGGTTATCATTCTGTGGCTAGATTATTCGAATCGACACCCGTGTCGTATCTCAATCGCATCCAAGAAAGGCAACCCTCTTCGGCGAGGACTTTTAAAAAAGGAGAACCCCGGATATCCAGTTCTGTCTCTGTCTCTATACAGACCTCGATTGCGTCTCTTAACTGATTCCATATCCTATGCGGTTCACAGTTAGTTTTTTCTCCCAAAACATGCCCTGCAAACAGGGGGAGGATACCTATTACCACAATGGACAGACTCCATACTAAGCAGTGAGCATGCCACAAAGAACAGTCTGCGAAGCGTAGATTGTCTAGAATATAGTTTCATCCTATTAGGTTGCTACATGCGGCCTTCTTCTATACGAGGCTACGACGGGCTTACCTTGAGCCGGACACTAATTGTCTCATTCTCTCAGCCGCGGCCCTCCCGAGGATACACATGCCAGCAATCGCGCTCAGATACCCCCAAGAAGTAGCAAACCCCTATCTTTCTTTCTCTCCCGCATCTCTACTCCGAGGCCGGCCGAAATGTGACAAGGCGTTTCTTTGTTTCCTTTACTAATGTCGTTGACGTTGACTTTCACTCTATTTGTAAACATTGAGACGCTCCGACCGACTTACGAGGGGGCTTGTATGGGAGTTCAATCTCGCCGGTTTTCCGGCCTGCCAGCCTGTCGGGCTCCCGGGCTCCCGGTCTTCCGGACTCCTCCCGTTCCTACCCCGCGTCTTTCGCGTCTCATTCGCTCTAGGGGGAAAGGCTCCGAGCGAGGATATGGAACTATTTTTTTCTAGGGGGCAGGCACGGGCATATCGAGCAATGTCCTATCATCGAAGTTCTTCACGGAGTCTAGAGGCCTCTTCCTAGGTGGTGATAACATCTGGACCCTGCATACCCCCACGCAAGAATACTAGCCTTACTCAGATCTTGGAGGGGCGGGGGGCCGGCAAGATTGAACCTCTTTTCCCTAGCCCTCCTTGAAGCGGATTCTCCGTTTCACACTCGAAGAATCGCTCTCGTGTGGAGGTCAGTGTCCCGCGGAAAATATCCAGAATCTTGATGCGGTTGGCATCCCAAATGCCGCACTCCCACGACTCGTCCCCAAATCGGAGATACGGCACGCGACAAAACCTTTCTCATCGCTATGCAGCTAAGGGTGTATGGTCTTGGGACAACTTGACGCATGAACATTACGGCACCGTCCGGGGCTTGAGGCGGCAGTACTTCGTAAATTCGTCAATCCCGGAAATGTCGGCCTGGTCGTGGGATTCTCGAGGTTTGATCGTCTCGATCGACCGTGATAGGACGGTTTCCCTGGCGAATGATCCTCATGCTCTGAGCTATGAGCTTTCCCAGATAATTGGGATACTATTACCTTTTGAATTGTAAATCTGTCTATACTGCCTGCACGAAGTTCTGCCCATGGCGTTGGATGGTCTCTGAGAATTCTTCATATTCGTACTTGCTGAGAATGAAGACGAGCGGAGGGGATGATCGACTGTTGCCAGCTGCAAATACGAAGTAGCAAGCGATGAGTTCTTGGATCTCGACTTCCAACTCAGCGAAAGGCACGTGAGTCAGCTTCAAGTGTTCGAAGTTATCTATGATTTCGTACTTCCCACACTACGGAGCCCACGATCAAGAACGAGAACAAATCCTCATCCGTGATATTTCCCCTTTCGCCTCACAGCATCATCCAGTTCTACACCACCATGAACTGATCCGGCCAGGCCTGGTGTACGCAGTTTCTTACTCTCTTGATCGTGTTTCAAGACCTCTCGCCTCCCTCACATTCAGAAGGGCTCGATACATCACATGGACATGGACCATCCTGGAGTGCCCTTGAGGAGTGACGTATGTATTATCTGCTGCCCAGGGACAGCGGGGAGGACTTTATTCTTTTTGAATTTTTTTTCCTTCCCTCACTACTCGCCTCGGCTGTTTCCCAGCCGTTCAGTTGGATGTTGGATACCTCCCGTCCTAATCTTCACGAGGAATTTTTCCTAATATCATTTGAAGGCTAAAGAGAGTGACCTTCTTTCAAGTACTCCATACACGAGGCCTCCAGAGAATACACATTTGATGATTTCCGATTCCCTGAGCCTCACAAAGCTGGGCGTCGGAGGTCGCTGGGTTCTCCAGACTTGGCTTGATACGAAGTACTCCGGTACCTTTTAGTGGGGCTTTCCCAGTTTGGGAGGATAGGGACAGATGCGGTTCTCTGAGTGGCTGGCACGAACCACCCAGTTCCAGGAACTTGAGACACGCTGAGACGGCAACGACCCCTGGACCGACGCCCGACTGCGCCCTGTCTCACCAAAGGATCAACGACGACAAAGTCTGAGAGGAGACTAGTGCGGAGGAACGAGGAACCCACACCCGTACACTACTCCAGACTTGGGTCGCTGGGTCTTCGCATTTCGTGGAGAATTGAGAATTGACTGGGCATCAGCACCTGGGTAGGTCGATGCATTTGACGAGTCTCGATATTACATGGAAATGAAAAGGAAAATCCATGGGGGACAATGGGCATCTCGGAGTAAGAGCAAGATTCGCCTTGGGCTCTATCTAGATCTCTCTGGTTTCAACATCGCGCAACGTGCACGAAGTACGTGAATACTTCTCAGGCACTCTGCATCAACGGTGGCGTCAGACCTCAGCCGGAAGTCAGAGGCAGACTCCATCCAGCGACTTACGAAGTAGATTCGGTGCTCTCCTGATTTGACGGAGCCCCTGGTCTGCTTGTAAGTCCTCCAATCCAAACTACGTACTTCGTACCTCTAATCGTGGACCATAGCCAATTCTTCCCCGCGACGCCGGATATCCGAGTTTCTCCTACAACAGACACAGCGAACCAACAACAGACCTACCTGTACTTCGTAGTGCACAGTCTCACGCGGCAATGCCTGAAGCTCCACACATTCTTTACTTCGTAGATATGGATGATCGCCAACCCCTGAAATCATTGCTCGGTAGGCGTATGCGCAGCACCCAGGCCCATCCCCCCTCCATCCCCGCCTCGTCTCCGTGTTCCTAGTGTCCGCTCCCCCTTGGCAGTATGCGGCATCCATGTGCTTCCTCGTCTCTTCTTGCTCTTATTCCCTCTACCTACCATTCCACCACGTCTCTTTAACCTTTTCCACAAAGGCTGGCCCGGATCATCCTTCCTTTGACTGCGTTTAACCTTTCCCTTTGCTTTCAATTCTTCTCTTCTTCTCTCTCAAGGCCGAGCCTTCTTTCATCGTAATCCATTTGCTCTCTCATTCAGTAGGTGTCCACCTTGGTCGCTTCAGGAAACTGACTCTCGACCGGTCGACCTACCGATTTCATTCTTTCTCGAGACCAGGACGTCCGTCTTTCTCTTTCGTTGGATACCTGGAGACGTGCTTGGCCATTCTCCAGAATTTTTTCTCTTTTCTTCTTCCTCTTTCTTTTCAACCTTAAGCTCGCTCTCCCATCGTCAGTCCGCCTGGTGATTTCGATATCCTCGACGACGTCCCTTGACTTTTTACCAATCTTCCCGGCTGATTCGGACGGTTTCCAGTGTAAGGGTCATGCAGGTCCAACGCCCAAGGCAGGGAAATAGACTTGGTTGAATACGAGAACCCATCCAGGGCCCTGGCATTCAAAATGGCGCCGTCGCCGATGCAAGGCAGCACGCCTTCGCCGAGGCGAGCCACGGAGGGAGTCAGGCGGAGTCGGACACGGAGATACTTGATCGATAATCCGCGGCGGAGAAGACAACCACCCGTTGACCCTAATATCAGCGACAGTGAATCGGGCGACGAACTCGATGACAGTGAGAGCGAGGACGATGAGTATTACTCTCCGCCTGGACAGGGGGGCCTTTCGAAGGCTGCCCCACAACTGGCACCACCACCGCCGCAAGGCCTCCTCCCATCACCCGACCAAGCATATCCACCACCCTCATACTCATCACCGGAGCAGCCGCCTCCGCCGCCGCCCACCAGCACGAGTGCGCCACAGATCATCCAGACGTTCACCGTCAGCGCTGCTCGACCATCGATAACGGGGTCTCCTTTCGGAATCGGCATCGGGGCTGATTTTAACGCGGCCCCCGCTCTAAACGTTCAAGATCCGGAGTCCGACACGGAAACCGATTCGCCTACAATCTTGCCCACGTTCACAGGTGCTTTGCCAATCTCGGCATCTGTGAGTGTTTACTTTCATACTCTCAGTGCAAGGAGTCGGAAACTTTTCTAATCCCCATTTTAGGTTACCGCGACTCTCGAGACCGTAAGGTTAACGTCAACCACGACTGTTTTTCCAACTGAAGATGTGGTTTCGCTCCCGGACAAGGAGTACCACAGGGACGATGATCATCCACACGATGACGACAAGCCGGTGTTCCAGAGTAAAAAGGACGCCACGACGGAGCACATAATGATCGGCGGTGGCTCAATTGGTAAGTTTGATTGATGACAGTCTCTAGTCTCTTTATCCCTCGTATGCATTGTATATCCTCGTTACTGACCGCCACTGGCCAGGTGCCTTCGTTGGTGTATGCGTGCTGAGCTGGCTCGTCTGGCGGTTCGCCAGTCGGCGCAAGAAGCGAGGTAGCTCCTATGGCATTAGCGACGCGCCGTATGGCTCACCTAGCCGCGGCAGCATATCCAGGCAGGCCCGAGCCGGAAAGCTCTTGGCATCGATCCCCTGGGTCAAGAATAGGCCGTGGGTGCGGAAATGGCATGCGCTCGAGGACGGCAACCGATCGATCCCTGCCATGGCGGAAAAGAAGTTTACGGATCAGCAGCAGGAGGTCGGGGCGGGTCTCAACGGGTTCAGTTTCAACTTTGGCCGTCAACCGCCAAGCACTTCGGGTTCCCTGGGCATGCCGCGACTGGACACGAATGTCGGCGCTGCGCCTTACAACATGGCGGCAAACATTAGCCCCGTCAGTTCATTCCAGACGTCCACGCCCGCTAACCCGTTTGATGACGTGAACGCCATTCAAGCTACTCCCCAGCCGGCTGTGGTGGCTTCTCATCATCAACATCATGTATCGGAAACTTCAATCCAAGGGCAATATGGAACCTGGGTTTATCGCACCATGCCCGATGGTGCGGGATCTCAGCCTGGGACGTACAACTCGCAACAACGACAAGCATACAGACTGAGCGAGGTGTCGTCCCTGTCCTCAGGCTTTGGAGAAGGCGATATTATTATTCAGCAGGCCTGGCTAGGCCAAGGACAAGGACAAGGACAAGGACAAGGAACCGGTACAACCACTGCAGTCGTGGTCCCCCAGCCGCCAGCTCCCGTGGCGCCTCCGCAAAGTGTAAGGGAGAGCGTGGGACAGAGCTCGGACGCCGGGTGGAGTAGACGCGACACGATATACACGCAGACGAGCGAGGATCTTCCCCCGCGGTTCCGGAATATCAACAGCTGGGTAGACCAGCAGAAAGGACGGATCCAGAGGGCGGTCATGAGAGCCAAAGACGGACAGACGACTCAGCATAGCCCCGACGACGTGGTACCCCCGGTGCCGGGAATCCCGGCGGGCTCGGGCCCACATGGGCTGCCGCCGGAGCCGGAGCTGAACATGATGATGCCTGATGGTGAAGTTCCAAGGAGGGTTGAGATGTGAGCATGAAGAGCTGGTGGCACCTTTTTTTAATACTGGTGTACCCTCTTTTCGCTCACTCGTTTACCTCGACACCACTTCATGCAAGGCAGTTACCTTTCTTTTTCTCCTACTCTTTCCTTTTTCTTTTCTACTTTATTACTTATACTATTTGGTTGGATATTTGGATGATGCACGTACAGATACCACTAGAGCGAATAGCGAATAGCGGTGCATCAGTTGAGTGGATGGGCTCTATCAAAACCAAAGACCCATCGAGATGAGCATGTGGATGAAAAATTAGAGAGGGGGTGTGAGGTATGGGTCAGTAAAGTTGGCTGTCACTAACCATGCTCTCCCGCAGACGAGAGGGTGGTCAAAGGAGATGCGGGATGTATTAACCTAGTGTGTGGAGGATGTGGGACGAGATGCGCACCGAGTTGAGGGAGTGAGTATCTTAGTTAGCTCGCGTTTCCAAAAAGACAAAGAAGCATTCTTGAATTCGGATATCTCTAGTAAAACCATTAGACGCGTATTGTCTATAAAGTAAACCAAGTGTTTGGCTCAAGCGAGCCTGCTATCTCCTACTAGACCAATGGAAAGCCACACCTCCTACATCTCTATCACATAACCCGGATCAAACCTCTCATCCTTGGGCTCCGGGTTCCCCTTAAAATCGTAACCCCTCTGATTCGCCACGATCCTCGTCCCCTTGACGACCATCTCAGTGGAAAAGTGCGTATGGCCAAAGGCCCACACGTCGACGTCGGCCCAGCCGCCCCTGGGCACGAGATCGGTGACAAAGGCCGAGGCCCAGGGCTTGTTCTCCTTGTCTGGTTTCTGGGCGCCCTTGATGACGGGGGCGTGGTGTGTGGCGACGAGGATGCGGCGACGCTGCGGGAGGGGCAGATCCTCTAGGAGTCCATCAACGTCCGCCTCCTGCTGTTGCTCGCCATCACCCGCGGCGGCGACATCGGTGTTGGACTTATTCTTGATGCGCGCCTCGCGTTCCCTTTTCCTCCTTTTATTCTCCTCCTTGGTTTTCCTCAGCGCGTCCTTATGCTCGGCGGCAATATTTCGCAACTCCCCCCTCAGCCACTCGACCTCCTCCCCGTGCTTCTCATTATGCCTCTCCACGGACCACTCCTTAATCTGCAAATAATCGCTCACGCGATAAAACACCACATCCCTCGCCTTCGAGGGGACGCTCGACCAAAGCGTGCACCCCAGCACGGTCAGCAGCGACTCGGGATCGTCCCACCTCGTGCGGTGCAGCAGGGTGACCTTCCCCCCGAGGCAGGGCTCGGCGGCGATGCGGCGGGCGGACTCGATAGTGGCGTCGTAGGTGAGGCCGTAGAAGTCGTGGTTGCCGAGGA
>JUDQ01000202.1:38904-64213 GCA_000812075.1 Scedosporium aurantiacum
GAAGAGGGATGGCCGCATGAGCAAGGACATGACCTGCTACCTCGTCGGTAAGTCCGTCGACGGCAAGAAGAGCCGCGAACCGGACATCACCATCGCCCTCTTTTCCCTTGGGAAAACGGACGCCGTGACCATGTACGAACCCAACATGCGTCGCGTCGAGCTCGAAGATCGCAAGGGCCTCGAAGTCGTCCTGTTACTAGGCGCAGAAGTCATCCGCTCCCTGTATCTCAGTCCCAAATCCGACGTTTTCAACATCTCTTCTTCTTCCGCCTCGTCCTCTTCCCCGGGCCGGAGGAAAAACTCCCGCCCAGCAGCTACTAGCGCCGCCCCTCCCGTCATGTCCGGCGCAACCGTCGCAGCCACCATCCCCTCCCAAGCCAGTAGCAGACCACATTCCAAATCCAACCCCGTAATCGACGCCGAGACGAAACGCCTCCAAGCCCTCGTCGCCGAGGACGAGCAGCGCAAAGCGAAAGAGCGGGAACGCCGCGACCGCGAGGAGCAGGAACGCATCCGCAAGATGCTCCACGACGAAGAAGAGCGCGAACGACGCCGCCGCGAGGAGGAGGTCGAGAGGGAGACCGAACGCCTGCGCAGGGAATACGGCGTACAAGGCCAGATTCTGTCACCCTCGTCTTCCCCCTCCGCCGCGAGTGGTCCCCCGCCTGTTCTTCCGCCGAGACAACAACAACACCATCCCGGTGGTGGTCCTGCTTCCCCGCAGGCGCTAGCTCCCCCCGGCGCTTGGCCGCCGACTCGGCCCGTTAGTGCCGGCCCTTACGCCTACGCCGGATGGTCCCCTCCTCCTTCCGGCGCCGGCCCCAGCACGCAGTTTGCCACGCCACCGACACAGCCGCAGCAGGCCCCTGTAGGAGGAGGCGGCGGAGGAGGCGGCGGCGGCGGAGGCAGCGGACAGCAGAGCGGACCGAAGAAGAAGATCGAGGGGCTGGTGAATACGTTGACGCCTTATGCTAGCGAGGCGGCGGCGAGCGTTAGTGGGCTTTTGCACCGGAATGATAAGAAGAAGGTTCAGAAGAAGAGGAGCGTGCATTTCTGAGGGGGGTATATTTGACAGAGTGGAGGAAAGGGAAATCTCCTTTTTTTAAAATGCATTTGTGGAGGGCGTTTTCGAGTTGGCGGTTCTGAAGAGGGGATTTTCTGTGAAGATATTGGGCATACTCTTTTTTCTTTTTCTTCTTTTTTTTTTTTTGCGAGCGGAAGCCCTCACTATCTCTTCTTCTTCTCGCTTCTCGTTTCTTCACCTAGAATATATGTAGAAAATATATTTATGGGATATATACTCGTTGTTTTGATAATTTCTCGCCGTTGAGCTCTCGGAGTTATAAAGTTGGAGACGCATCCTAAATGCCCAAGGCGTAGATAATACGTGTACTTGTCTTATGAGCATTATACCAAATTGATCAATATTCCGCGTCTCCTCCATCCTCGGCGGTTCACGATGGGAGTCACAAAGGTCAATGAGCATCTGAATCCAGGCCTTATCGGGCTGTGGTCAAGACTGGTCGCTCGTTTTCAACCAACCGACAACACACTACACCCTCACGACCGACCGCAGCACAAAAACATCACCATTCGGAAGTCCTCTCGTCACTCACTCTTTTCGTGGGGAATATCAATGATCATGTTTCTCCATATTTGCAGACAACTTTCTCTTTCGCAACATGGCTTCTCTTCTCTTCTCCTCTTACACTGTTCCATCCATCCCGTCCCATGCACTTTCTTTCTTCTCATCAGCTCCCACCGCCATCTGTTCTTCTCAAGGTATCCAAAATAAAACTTCCTCGTGTCCTCGCTCAACACATTCTCTCTTTTTTCACTCTGCGCTTCTCCTCCTCTTCCCCCCCCTTACCTCTCCGGTTTTGTTTCCCAACGTTACTCTCTCGCAACCCCCAAACTGTCTCCAAGGACACAATTGCCCGTTCCAAGTTTACACGTAATTCCAACTAACCGGGAAAAAAAAAAGAAAAAGAAGAAG
Source organism: Scedosporium aurantiacum (assembly GCA_000812075.1). NCBI lineage: Eukaryota > Fungi > Ascomycota > Sordariomycetes > Microascales > Microascaceae > Scedosporium > Scedosporium aurantiacum. The sequence continues at coordinate 40,901 of JUDQ01000202.1, forward strand.
AAGAAAAAAGAGCGAGAAGAGACATAAAAAAAACCCTAACATACAATCCCAACGACCCAAAGCTTGAGCTCTGTAGAGTATCACAACATAACACAGGCGAGAAGCAGGAAGCCGACCCGAGAAGGGGGAAAAAAAAGGCCGAAGCCACTAGAAATCTAACCGGTTCAAGAGACCCTCCTTTCCATAGCGTCCCGCTGATGAGGTGATTCCAAAGTGGACACCGGATGCATCCCACGAAACATCACTCGACGTGTCGCAAGGCGTTCTGTAAAGGCACTCAAACTAGCCAAAAAGAATCAATGTCCTCTAGCGGCAGATAGGATAGCCTGAAAGCCTGAGGCACTGTAGAGCGTGGCCATTCACTCCACTCCTACACCCTCTCCCAGAACTATATCGGAGGTAGATACCAAACATATGACGAAGCCGCGTTGCTGCAAAATCAAAGATACATTTTCCAAAAAAAAAGGCAGCCGTGAAGTAACGCAACGCTATGCGGGATGATTGTTACCCATACCAAAAACAAAAGAAAACTCCAGTAAGGACGACCCATGTATATGTTTCCCGCTTGTACTAGGGATGCGAGAATGCCTCCAAAAAAAGCTCGACGACCAGAGGGCGAAAGGGGGTATATCGTGTTAACTGAGGGGTATATAGACGCGGTGGCTTTCGAGAAAGACCATCGGTATATATCGCATGAGAGAGAAAGATAAGGCGTATGGCGACTGGCCAGAAACAAGGCTCTGACATCATCATAATAGTCATTGTTCGCGACAAGGCATCATATAATACCTCCTGGTGGATCGTAGGGCGTGGCAGCGCCTCTCGCGGAACTACCTAGTCCCGCGCTTCCAGGCATATCCGAGGTTAGGTCGACTTGTGCGTTGTTCGTTTTGCGTAGCATAAACATGGGCTTCTTTCCTTCTCGGTCCAGTTGCTTAAACAGAATCAGAGGCTTCTCATCCAGTCCCAAGCAGCGCTCCTGGTCTCCGTAGACAATGTACAAGGCATACTGGTCCCAGGGCGCGTTGATTTGGTACTTCTTAAGAGCGGCAGGTAACACTTTGTAGCACGGGTCGTCCATGCTCACGCGGAAGGACTTGAAGATCTCGACAGATGCGTTGCTTGAGCTAGGCGTGTCCGGAGCCGGTGTCTCCTTTCTCCTTGGTGCTTGTATGGGCTTGTCTCTTGAATGGTCGTTGTCGGCAAAGGTGGATCGGGAAGAGGACGTCGGGCCATCTGCGCGGTAGGATCGAGAAGCTAGCATTGTGCTGCCGCCCATACCGGTGGTAGGTGGAGACGTTGGCGATGGGATGTTCGGAGGTGGAAAGATGGGTGAGGTACTCTGGCCGGAGCCATTCATGGCGGCAAGGTGGGACGATGACAGCACAGCGCGCTCGGCAGCATTGGACGGATCTAGCGTCTGCTCCACGATGGACCGCTCGTGAGTAGTCTGCAGATGGGTTGGCGAACTGCTGCTCTTTGGGAGGGATCCTAGTGCCAATTTCTTTGTGGAGAATTGGCGCCGGAGACCTCCCGTCGATTGGCTGGATGAAGGGGTGGGTGCTGGGGGCGACATGGTGGAGGTCTCATAAGTGTATACCTGGTTGTTCGGGTTATTGGGTAGAGGCTGCTGAGCGTCCTTGGCGAGCCGTAAGGCCGGCAGCATATCCTCCCGCAGGCGCCTGAAGTCCTCCGTTAGGCGTCTGAGGTCGTTCTCGAATAGGTTCATCCGCTCGTCCCGAAGCCGTAGTTGCTCGACGAGCTGTTTAATATCTTTCAATGTCGCTGTGGCATACTGCGCTTCGGCGTCGGCAGCTATTACGGAAAAAAGCAAGCACGGTTAGCCATTTAAAGCGGCACAAGGATCGAGATTATGGGTGTTCGCGAAGGGAAAGCCCTCGAAAGGAGTGGGCTTGAGCAAGCCCGATCGGCGAGAAGACGGGAAGAGAAGGGTAGAAATCCAAAATGGTTGCAACATACACAGAGGCACGTAATGGTCGCTTTCTATCGGCACGTCCTGGGCTTTCTTGACATCATAAACACTCTTCAGGATGGTGAGTCGATGGCCAACACTATTTATTCCCATGCTCTTGAGGTCATCGTGCATCAGGGCAATCAGGGCCTCGCCGACGATATCGTTTTCTGCAGGGACCCATGGCACGTTAGTTTGCTGCTTCCCGAGGGAGAGTGTCTTGTAGACGGATGTAGAAGGGCTAGAGGAGAGCGCAAGAACTGCCTTGTGCTTTTTTCGGCTCTAACGCTTTCTTTTTCGCGTTTTTCTTTTCTTTTCTTTTTGGCCTCCTTGGCATCTGTTGCTTCATGCAGATGTCGGCGGCAGAGACACAGGACGGGGGTCACGAACCTATGAAGACGTCCGAATATTGTGGCAGGCCGATTGTGCTGATAAAATCAGCAGTTTCGTCCGAAGTCCATTCCGAAATTATGGTCTCCGGTAACCTATCGGCGCTCCTCCTATGGTGAAAGGTGGTGGGCGTGTGTTCGTTGGATGAGGGGAGCTCGGAATCGAATTGGGAGACTTCGGAGGCGGCTACGGGAGAGCTATCAGCGATAGCGCCCTCGTATTCGTCGTCAGCGTCGGACTCAGAGTAGGCGGTTCCCGAATCGAAATTCATCTTTTCTGTCTCGCAATTCGAACGAGCTGAAGGAAGCGGGAGGGAGGATACAAAAAGAGAGGTTGGAGGGGAGCTTGGGCGGAGGCGGCGAGGAGACGGATTGAGTTTTTTGGGTTATGAAGGGTCTCAGGCGTCGGAGTCGTTAACGGGCAAGGCAGCGAGCGCTAGGACTGGGGGCGCCGGGATCAGAGGGGCCCCGGTTCGCGAATTCCGGTGGGACAAAGGGTGTCGCTGTCTCTCCTCCACGTTGTCTCGGCCCAAAATTTCAAAGGAGGATGAAATAAAATATCTTGCCTGGTCGAAAGAAGATGATGCTGGCCGGAGGGGAGAGGGGAAGCCAGGATGAGGGAGGCTGTAATTAATGCAAGTCAGGGGGGGAGGCAAGACGTGAGGTAAGTACGAAGTACAGGTTGGGAAGAGGACAGGCCGGCTGACTGGCTGGCTGGATTTGCTGGGTGCGGCGACAAGTTTTTGGGCGGGTAAGGGTTTTAAGGGGAAAAAAGAAAGAGAAATAGAAATAGAATAGGGAAAGGGAAAGAAAAAGGATAAGGCCAGATGTGGCCAAAGACCGCCCTTCTTCTCTTCGCCCTTCTACGGTAAAATGGGTGGGATCCTCTTTCGAGTTGCGCGTTCTTCTGCTTGTCGATTCCCACAACCTTTGGTCTTGAATTTAGCTCGAAGCAAGGGAAGGATACTGCAAAGTAGAATAGCTTCACCAACAGACAGCAGAGGATGGAGATGTTGTAATAGACATGAAGGAATGATAAGGTTGTCGGGGGAATTCTTGAAAAGGGAGTGACAAGATCCAGGGGCGATGAGATGGAGGATGGGGTAATTCGTACTGTAGAGAGATGGGATAATTTGGTACAATGCTACAGTGATTAATCTCCCAGGGGCACGGTCAAAGAAGGGCGGAGGAAGTACGAAGTAGGGACCTGATGTTCCTTCCTGCACTTCTCGCTCCTGTGTTCCCTGGATATGTACAAGTATGAAGTACTTCGTACTTTGTTACTTCGAAGGAAAGTCGACCCCTGCAATAGTGCTGTGCGGAGAACATTGGGCATCCCCTCTTGTACTTCGTACACGACAACGTCTGGACTTGTACGAAGTACTTCGTATTGATTACTCAATTCAGCACTATATCACTACTTCAATTGTTCATCCACACCACTAGATAGCAGCACTACGAAGTAGATACTTCGTACTCACCACACTTATAGTAGTGCTACTGCTAGAACAAATGTCGATTAATTATCTCAGTACTGAGATAATCACGAGCAGAGAAATCAATCAAATGTATCAAAATGGCACCCACCCACCGAAGTTGCAGCGCATGAGAAAGGGAGAAAAGGAAGAGTTCAATATTGTAATGTACAAGTAGCACAGTCCACTGCGGGAAACTCGGAGATCCTTCGTAAACTACTTCGTATCAATTGATGTCTGTTGGCACAGTCGGTATCAAAATCAATCCCTTTTGCTCAGACACAAAGGCTCAGGCCCCCAGCGGGAGGTCCCTGGATCTGTTGTCCTTTCGGTAAGGGATCAGGAACATCGAGCTTGGGCGGAAGTACCGCTCGCCTGCAGGTGGTCTGCCGCCTCCACTAGCCTGGTGGGTTCATGGTCCCTTCAACGTTCGAAGCCCAATTAAGTTGGTATACAAGCGATTCTCCATGGCCAAATGGTTAAGGCGTCCGACTGTTAATCGGAAGATTCCAAGTTCGACCCTTGGTGGGGAAGTCACTTCCTTTTTTGCATTTCTACCTCTTATTTTTTTGGCCCTTATTACAGAATACTCCAACATAGAAATATTGTAAGTTCAATATTAAATAGTTTTTTACAGCGAGCGGATGAGGTATTTCGTACACTCCATGACCAAAACGAAGCCCTGTCCAGTCCCACAAGGCGGACAAGCTGGACAAGCTGCACGAGAACGCTCAATTGATGTCCTCGATGTTTGACAGTGGGGTCGGGCCAGTATGTTACATCGCTGGAAACTGATCAAGATCATCGATTGATATATTTAGCCATGTCCAGTGTACATGCATCAATTCACATCCGTTCACCTCTTCTTCTAGATATTTATAGCACGCGGACCTTGGGGCGATTGGAAGGCGTCTCTGGTCAATGGCAAAGAGAAGAAAAAGATAAAAAGAGAAAAGGAGAGACGGGGAGAAAAAAATTTGTAGCATTGCTAGGTTTCGATCCTAGGTCCCCTGGGTTATGAGCCCAGTGCTCTACCCCTGAGCTACAATGCTGTTGTCTTGCTATGCTTCACTACCTGCCTACGAGGTACTTGTAATCCAAGACCCTCTGTCGTGCCTATGAAGTACTTCGTACAGGGGCTGTTTAAACTGTTTAAGCACGTTAGTTGCCATTTGATCAATATCGACTGCATACGAAGTAATTGTACAGCCAGTCTCTGTCGGAGCCGCAAAGGAACCGCAGAAGAGGAAAACAACATTTGATCAATTGATCAGTTCAAACTTCAAACTGAACCATTGCTCCGTGCATTACTCGCCAGACCAGCAGGGCGACCTGAACCTGTGTGCCAGTGTGGTGGGCCAAACTCATCAATCCCGAACCTGCACTGACGCCAGAAATTCCTCATGCCCCATCCATCATACATCAAATGGATCCCAGCCCAATGACTTATCTGTGATCATCCATCCATCAAGGAGCGAGCGACAAAAGGACCCCAAAATTAGATTCAGTCCTTCCCCGTTTGCAGACAGGCCAAGGGCCATCCATTGGATGGGGTCCAAGTCCATGACGAATCAGTGGCGCTTAACCGCCTATCCAGTCCAGCTTTTGTTCCTCTTCTCAACTTCCTCCACGGATAGAAAAAGAAGAAGAGGAAAAGAATAGACGGACGAGATTGTCCACGTCACGAACACTCGTGTCCATGTCTCCCTGATCGACCTCAGACCGCAGCTCATATGTTCAAATTATGGCCATCTTCGCCGCTGGCAAATGAGTGAAAAAGGGGGTGTGCAAGCGGGTGTCGTCGATTAGGATACGCGACGATCCAAAGCCCAGAAACGCCGAGCACTCAAAACGCAAACCCCAATGCATGGATTATCTCTCTTCTTCCTTTCTTTTTCGTCCCTTCTACGTATCTTCTATGCATCTGTTGGCCCACAAAGTATTTCTAATTGCCCCATATAAAACATTTTGCGCGCATACTTTTCCCACACACCCCACCCCAGATTCCCGGCCCGGAGCCTTCCACAGCCGATGAACCGTTGCGTAGTTCCCTGGTGGGCCGGGAGGGAACCACGCACGATCCAGTTTAACCCGAGACGAAAAGTAAGGAGAGGGGGGCCAAGTAGGATGCTTGTTATCTTCGGTGATTTACGTTAATTCCCTGCAGGATCCCGTATGTCTGATGATGTTCGGAAAAGAAAGGGGGAAAAAAAAAATCCGACAGAAAACTGGGATGCGGAAAGTGAAGTGTTTTCTGCGATTTACCACTCTGTGTGTATGTAGTTCACGTCTTTGTTAGATGATTATTAGACCCTCCATATACTTCCTTCGTAGAAGTCGCGTTTCGTTAACAGACCTTTGCGAATCTGACCCAGATGGCCAAGACCTCGATTCCAGTCCAGCTTGCTTTTTCATTTTAATCCATCAGAAACATCCCTCTTCCTTCCCCTTCACCGGATATGAAGTTCCTATTCGGGGTTGGTCAAGGACCAAGAGGTGGGAACATAGAACAAAATCAAAGCCACCCCGAAGGGCCATTGAAACAAATAGGTCAAAGGGGGGCTAATCCAAGGACAAGAAGGAGTGAGGGCCTGGCCAAAACGACCCCATCTCACAAGAATCCAACATCGTCACCCTCGTATAAGTTAGCTGATACAGCTCCTGAAGCCTTATTTGAAGCTCGTCCCACTTTGATCTTTCTCAGCTCGACGAGAATGAACACCGAGCTTCCCCCGTAAGGCCCAAGCATCCACTGACGAGAGAGAGAGAGAGAGAGAGATCTTCTATCAGATCCATTTCTTTTTTCCTTGGTCCTGTCGAACCTTCTGTTACGGCCAAGGAGTTCTTCGATACCACCCTTGGCCCGGCCCCCCACCACACCTTCCGTCTGGTGTTTCAGGTTTCGCGATGGCCCATCACATCTCTTCAACGGATCGAGCAGCCTTATTTCTTTCAGGATACGATCGAGTTGTACGAAGTAGTATTGCAGGTCTTCATGGACCCCTAGTTGTGAGGGGATGTATTGACACAACCCCGGCAATTCTCCAAGAAATCGAACGACGATGACGATGAACGGGAGAGGAATTGATGTTAATACGACCCCCCGATACTGAGGTAGATGCATGAATATAATTCGTTAATTGCATAGCCTTGGCACATAAGTTTATTATAGCCTAGGTTCGTTTAATGACTAATGATCTAGGCGCAGTGGCAGAGTGGTCTAATGCGTGAGACTTGAAATCTCATCTCTTCGGAGGCGTCCGTTCGAACCGGGCCTGCGTCGATTCTTGTTTTTCTTTTTGCTTTTTGCTTTTCCCGTTTTCCTCCTCCGAACCTCATAATATTCTTTTTCTTTCTGCTGCGTTTTCAATGCTGTTTCCGACAACGACACAAGTATTAGCTTCTGTTCTTCTCTCCTCGTGTCTGGTAAGTAAGACTGAGGGAATAGAGCACTGGAGCCGCGACATCAACAAGGTCCATGACAAACACCACATGTAGTGAGATACGAAAGTGACGGATCATTCGAGGTATTATATATATACGTAAAATATATATACATATAAGTAGTGACACTCTTCAAGCGGAGGGTACGCAGGCTTTGCTCTTGTTTCGCAGACCTCACAGGGTCTGGTATTACAACTACACAACAAGCTATCTTGCTCTCCCATCTCCAGACATGCACCACCACCCTCTCCACGCACACACCAATGCCGATCCAAGGATTTTCCTCGTTCCAATTAACTCCGATGCGCTCCAATACCATGCTAGGCTCAAAAAGTAAAAAATAAGAGGGTAAAAAGGGTAAGAAGAAGTGAAAAAATTAGGGTTGAGAAGAAGAAAAAGAAGGGGTGAGGTATACCACAACCCCACCCATGGAACCGCCTTCTGTCCCAAGATCGATACCAGACGAGAGAAACGCACACTAAATATCTACCGTTGCGAAGTGGGATCTCGGATGGCGGCGGGAGAAGAATCGAATAGTCTAAGCGAGGGTGGCACACTGACCAACCGTATCCTTGTCCTCGGGGACTCCAACAAAATAGGTCTATCAGGTGGTAAAAGGGTTTAAAATGAAAAAAGTCTTGTGCGTGAAAACGATAGTGATGAATTTGTGTTAGGCCTATGACGACGCCAAATCCAACAATGCCTCAGGGTTTCCCAACAACTCGCTCCGGTGTTTCTTTCATTATCTTTAGGGGGTATAGGTTAACGACGACGACTGAAAAAAGAGATGGACAGGACAGAAAAAAGGGAAGAAGACACGGCGGCCACGAACAGGCCGAGGCTAGGCATCTGGCCAAGCTCGTGTGGGCTTCTATCGCAGAGGACGCTTGGCATCTTCTGCCCCTCGGGCAATAACGTCTTCCAACTTCCACCTGGGTGGCTTAATGACCTTGTCGAGGCCATTAGCCTTGCGCCACTCGTCTTCGTTCTCCGGGTTAACACCTTCGGGGAGGGGGTCGAGGCCTCCCGCAGCACCAGTCGAGTACTTGAGTTGAATGATGTCGCCAACCTCGTCGCAAGCGGCGAGGAGGCGATCCATATCCTCCTTGTTGTGAGCAGCCGAGACACAGAATCGAGCCCGAGAGCTTATCAGAGGCGTGGCGGGGTAACCGACGACAACGACGGAAATCTTTCGCTTGAGCATTTCGTGACTAAAGGCAGACATCTTTCCGGGGTGGTAGAGGACGATGGGGATAATGGGAGAATCGTCGTGGCCGTAAACTATGAAGCCGAGACGCTTGAGACCGAGTCGAAGGTAGCGCGAGTTGAATGCTATTCGCTGGAGACGCTCCTCGCCTTGGCCGGGGCAGAGCTCTCCCGTAATCAACTTGAGCGAGGCTAGAATCTGCATGAGAACACCAGGAGCAGGGGATTCGGCAAGGAGATTGGCAGCGTTGGTGCTTCGAAGCTTGTCGATGATGTGCTTCTCACCAGAAATATAGCCACCGTTGGCACCGAAAGACTTGGTTAGGGTACCCATGAGGATGTCGACCTCGGCAGGATCTATGCCGAAGTAGTCGCATACACCACGGCCCCGGGGTCCGAGAGCACCGATACTGTGAGCCTCGTCGATGAACAGGTAGAACTTATACTTCTTCTTGAGCTCTAACAGACCGGGAAGGTCGCACATAGTGCCCTCCATGGAGTACAGGCCCTCGACAGCGACAAGAATCTTCTTCCAGGGTCGGTGGGTTCGAGGCTGGCCCTGCGAAATAGCTTCCCGAAGGACCTTCTCGAGGTGCTTCATGTCGTTGTGCTTGAACGATCGGATGATGGCACCAGAGATACGAGCACCGATTCGGATCGAAGCATGGTTGAGCTCATCAGAGATGAGGAGGCAGCCCTTGGACACAAGGGCGGGGAAACCGGTGGCATTGGTGACGAAGCCCATCGAGAAAACCATAGCGGCGGGCTTCCCAACGAATCTGGCGATCTCGTTCTCGACTTCCACAGCGAGGTCGTTGGTTCCGGCATCGGCGCGAGGGCTGCAAACGCTAAGCCCGTATGTCTTTACGCACTCCTCGACAGCGTCGGCACAAGGACCTTCAGACTGAGCAAATCCGAGGTAGTTGTAGGAGCTCATGTTCAGGGTCTCTGTAAAGGTACCCGTAAACGTGTATGAGCAGTTGAAGTCGGTGGATTTACGGTCCATGAGGGTGATGAAGCGGCCGGGAACGCCGGTAGTGGGACGGGCAAAGGAGTCATCGATGCGCCTCTTCAGACGGCGGACGTAGAAGTTATCGAAGTCGTCATTGAGGGGGGCGTAGCCGTTCTGAGACTTCAGGGCGCGATACATCTTCGGGTCGCCGAAGCGCTTGCCAAAGAAATCGCGGGCGTGACCGAAGGCGATCAGGAGCAGGTAGCTAATATAGGTGGTGAGGACGTAGTAGTAAGCAGGTTCGTCGATAATTGGGGGTTCGAGAGGCTCGCCATGGTGCTCGCTGACGTAGAGGTGGCTGGGATGATTAAGAGGACCGAACTGAGCTTCGAGTTTCGCTTGGCGCTCGTCGGGAGTGGACGACGACACGAGCGGTTCCGGCTGGCCAGCGGCGTACTCGTCTCCCTGGACGGAGGTTATGGAAATTGAGGGAACCTGCTGCGCGCCAGGGGCCTGATTCTGCAGCAGCAGCTGTTGTTGTTGCTGTTGCATGGCGAGCAGAGTCTGTTGGGGCAAGTTCTGGTCCTTGCTCTTGGGGTTGGCAAAGAAATTGCTCAACCGGTTCCCCCTGGAAGATGATGGTCGTCTTTCGGCGGGTCGATTGGAGGACGACGGCATGTTGGAGTTGGAGAACAAGTTCTGAAGTTTCCGGGGCATGTCTACCGAGTTCGGCCGCAGGGTTGGAGATGGAGGATGGACACGTCGACGCCTATCGTGACGGGCGTGGAGACAATGTGGGAATTGTCAGCGACGAGGGGAGAAGGCAGGATGATTAGATTCGGAAGGGGACACAGCCGGACTACGCAGTCAAAACGCGCGAGTTAGTACAGCATCAGGCAACATGGAAAATGTATTTATACTGGTGGGGTTTCTTCGATGATCAGAAGGTGGCCGGGACGGGAGGATGAGGTGGCAAAGCATGGCGCAATCTGCATTCTGTGGTACAATTATGAAGGGTAAAAGTAGCACGGGTGATATCGGTGGAAATCTGGCCAAGTGCAGGAGCGATGGAGATGATGTGACACGAGCCGAATTGAAGGCCCCTGGCAGGGTCAAGACACCACGCCTTCTGTCAGACACGGCCACTCACTCCTGACCCCAATCAAGAGATCAATTGGAAGGACGGTTGACGACCACTGGGGCGACCAGCTAATACCAGTAACCCGAACCCAGTTTGGGTAGTTAAGTGAGGCGGAGAAAATAAGAGAAGCCACCCCCCCAAGGTCGAAAATAGGAACAGCTGCGGAACAGCCGGATAAAAACTTACAGGTCCCGAGATCGGTCGAGGTGGTAAATGCCCGCGGATATTGTTCAGTTCCGGGTTATTCGGGTGGTTAAGACGAGATCCCAAGGTCGCACGCTGAAGATCATGGACAGGCAGCGTGAGTAGAGCAGCGGTGTTCTAGAGCCAACAAGATGAATGACTTGAGGTTTTCGAGTTGCAAGCAATGATGTCGAGTAATGTGTTTCCTTAGGTATTACCGCCGTTCCTCCGTGAATGTCGTGGACAAACGCCGTCGCGAGTCTTGAATAACTTCAAGAACTCAAGAAGCTGAGCAACTGAAGGACCGACCAGGGAAGCTGCCTCGGGGTTCAGAGGCAGGAGCTCAATGGCATTGATTTCCGAAGCAGGTCCGAGCAAGGGGGCCCGTGTGACCAGAGGTGCAGTGCAGAGTGTACAAAAGAGCAATCACCAGAGAGCAAGAGCAAGAGCAAAATCAAACCAAAAGAAAAGAAAAATAAAAATAAAAAATGAAAAAAAGGAAGAGAATAGCACGGAAGAAAAAGGAGATGGGCAGCAGCACTATTACAAGTAGGTTCGCGGTCATATTTTTGGGAAGGGGTTTTGCAGGGAAATTTTTTTCTCTTTCTTTGCGCCGGGTGCTCCGGAATTCAACGATCAAATTGGCCCATTGACGCAGCGAGGGGATTGATTGTGCAGCGTTGCAGCGCGTCGTTTACGTACAGCACAGGGCACTGAACACTGAGCACTGAGCACATTGACGCATCAGTCCAAGTACCTCGCACACTCAGTGGTACCTTCGTGGAGCTATGACAGGTCGATTTTAAGCCAGCGCGACGACTTGACAAGGGTACAAGGGTAGGCGAGATAAAGTGCCAGCGCCAGACAGCGCAGAGCCACAGCACGCAGCGCCAAGTGCCTGTACGAAGTACAGCTCTCGCAATTGTCCACTACGAAGTACCTCACCTGAGGAGGAAGAAACGGAAGCTAACGCTGAAGTGGCATTGAAATTGTCAGGGGAACCCGCACTGCCCACAATAGGGGGTACGAGTTGAGCGCTATTGACTCCCGTATTGACCAATGTACACCTATTATTACCGAGTTTGCAGCCCCATCCGCTGCTCTTAATTACAGTACCATCATTAGAGCCCGGTCGGCTCCGCTGTTGGTGGGATCATCGATGGATATGACGTTGTGGCGATCGAAAATTGGAATAGGATAAGAACATAATCAGGCGCGCTCCTCCATGTTCGGATCGAGCCAAGCTTGGAAGAGAGAGGCCAATAACAATCGAATTCAGCCACACCATTCCCAGAAAGCTTCAATGTTCGTTCTTATCCCCAAGGTCGATCAAGGAGCTCGTCCCCGAGAGTAGGACTTGCATACTTTGCTGGAATGCAGCGCAGCTGAGTTCTTCAGGGAGCACGGAAACAGGTGTCTACACCCCTATCAAGGTAAGACTTCAGAAGGGGACCCTCTCAGAAGTCCCCACAGCGTTTCCATACACTAAACCATTGAGGCATCAAATCTGAGCGCTCCACCCCGTTGGGAGTAATATTAACACTTCGTAAACTGCTTCGTACCTTACTCGTGCCCCACACCCTACCTCATCCGGTAGGGTGCTACGCACCAAAACGAAAACCCAATCAAAACGAAAACACTTTTTCCCAACCATCACATCCAACTTCTTTTTCATTTTTATCGCCCAATATAAGCTCTTTCAGCAAGGAATTCGAGGAATAGATAGCTGAGGCTATTGAGTTCAAAGAAACACATCCAGAAGCCACCTGGCGCAAACTTGTAGCCAGATATCGCGTTCTATATTCCTAGCTCTATTTGCATATAAGAGGATACCCTTCCTATTATGATCATATACTACTATATAACTGAAAGCTCTCTAAGGTAGAAGAATAGGCTATTTATAGTTATATTGATTATTTTAATAAATATAACTTTATAGTTAAGCCTAGTTTTATTTAAGATACTATTAATTGTATACTCTAAGCTATAAAGCCTAGAAATATATATAATCTAAAATTAGTTAATTATAACTAAATTATATATTTTATCTAGTAGTATAACTATAATTAAAGCTATTAGAAGCTAATAGATATATATTATATAGTAAGTAAGGAATTAGATATAGTTATAAAGTAGTTTTTATTTTTAAAAATAGTTATTAATAAATATAGTATCTAGCTATTAGATATCTAAAATATAGATAAAACTAGGTTTTAAATTAGTATTGGAAAGAAATAAATAGTTATTATATATAAGAAGAAGGCTACTTGTATTATAATCTTTAAAAATTATAAGCTTATTATAGCTATAGAAGTTATTTTTATAGCTAGTAACTATTTTCTTATATTTTTAGTTTTATAAGGTAAAGTTTATTTAGAATAATAGTTTTAAATTAAGGAACTATATTTTAATATTGTAATTATAGTATTAAAAATAGGTTATTTTAATAATTAGATTTATTTTTAATAGATTAAATATTTTAAATAATATTTTTAAACTAAGAAATAAGGAGCTAAATAACTTTTATTATTAGATAGGTATAAATATTATTTTATATATAACTTTATTTAGTTTTATAATAAATATAATATTATTATCTTTAAGTTAATCTTTTATATAATTTATTTTATGTAGCTATTAGATGTTATTATTTTCTAGCTATTAAAATATTACTATAGTAAGGCTATAGACCTTCTTATATATAATAGTCTTACTAATATTATAAAGCTTGAATTCCTCTCTATAATTAAGGGTGTTTATAAGGAGAGTTTTAAGTTTTAGACTTTAAAGTCTATATTTTAATATATTAGAATCTATCTTTTTAATCTAGAAGTTATTTTTATAGGACTTTATGAAAAGGTAAGGAATAAAGTCTATATACTTTACTAGTCCCTAGAGCTAGATAAACTATATTCCTCCCTTTTTAGTATACTATATATATTTAGAAAGATAAAATATATTAATAAATAGATATTTGAGAACTATAATAACCTAGATTTTAATTAGGAAAGAAATTATTGATGTTTTGTATATAGGGTAATGGTCTAAAGTGCTATAGTAATCTAGATATGTGTAGAACTAGCCTAATAATATAAAGCCTGCTAAGTAGCTATATGTTGCTGTAGTGGTAAAAATAGCTGATATAGGGGAGGTGGTATAATTATAATAGGTGCTGGCTGGGAAATAGTTAAAAAGAAGGAAGATATAGAGCTTGAATATGTTGTAAAGGCTTGATAGAGGGCTGAGGCAGCTAAGTAGAAGAGGTGGGCTATAATAGCAAAAGTAGCTGCGAAAAAAGGTATAGAACATTTCAGATTAGTAGGAGAGAAATCTCTTATTGCTTCTACTACTCTAAGGACAAATATGTAATTATTTACAATTTTATTATATTTGTTTATATAGGTTTTAGTTAGATGTTGAAGGTATCTTAAATGATTTTTGTTTTGATTAGGTTTTTGTTTTGGTGTGTAGCACCCTACTAGATGAGGTAGGGTGTGGGGCACGAGTAGTACTTGTCGATGGGAAAGATCCAGAGAGGCATAGGCTGGAGTTGGTTATCGAAGTGGCATTGGCTGCTAAGAGGTCTAGGCCGTCCTAACCCTAGACACTCGGTAATAGCTCACCCCTGTCATGAGCCATATCTGCGAGGGAGAGGAACGTTATCGCTTGACGCCTCGCTGTCTCTCGTGTACTCCACTGTGATGGATACCATGCTCTACAAAGCAAGTCGCGTCCATGACGACCGCTCCCCTCGTTTAAGTGTCAACGGGGAGTACCTGTACCCCGTAATACGCCGGCTGCCGGAGCCGATCTTGGCGGTGATATCAACGAAGCCTAACAGATCCGTGATTTCCTGACAGCATTCACCTCACCTCGGCGACGGGGAAAAGATCAGGCACTATCCTGAAGGTTTTGGTTAGATCAAGAGGAGAGTTCGCATTGTTGGTGTTTCCTTGGATCCATATCCTGGCGTGATGTGCTGGTGCACGCGACGACGCACTAATGTTATACACCACTAGCACTGGATTCGCCCACAACGATTGGGTCCCGCGACCTGTTATAGGGGTTGAAGATCAGGAGAAAATGGAGGGGCGAGTGGAGATAAGCTAATTATTGCCAGGCGAGACAGGAGAGGGCAATTTGCAGTGCAATACTTCGTAGTGTGCAACAGGTCTGAGTGGGGAGGACCTGGAGGAGGCCTCAGCCCCGATGATTACAGAGCAGAACAGGGGACTCTGAGTCCTCATTCGGGAGATCAGAGGGTCATTGCGGCGTTGGCGAAGCCTTCTGCACCAAACACTGAATTCCCCGAGAAACACGAAAACGTTGATCAAGACAAGGCGGCAGGCCTGTGGAGTAGGACAAGACCCCATTTCCAAAGATCAATCCCGTTGGGATCAACAATAGCTTCAAATTAATACTTCGAACATAACATTGGGCACTACGAAGTACGCATTGACGCTTACCGCTGATGTAATTACCTCGGAATCAGTCCAAGATTTCAATCTCTGAAAGCTTTGCAACCTAGGTACAAATACAGTACGACAAGCATGAGAAGTACGACGCCCCTTGGCCCTTTGCCGTTCGTACTTCGTAAGACTCGTGTTTGGTCCTTCCATGTCGAGACTGAAACCAACAAGGGTCCAACTCATTCTTTCCAA
This sequence comes from Scedosporium aurantiacum, assembly GCA_000812075.1. Taxonomy (NCBI): domain Eukaryota; kingdom Fungi; phylum Ascomycota; class Sordariomycetes; order Microascales; family Microascaceae; genus Scedosporium; species Scedosporium aurantiacum. The sequence goes on from JUDQ01000202.1 coordinate 56,324, forward strand.
TTGTTGCGCGATTCGCCGCATTCACATGCCTCGCCTACAATGCAGGCAAGCGCAACCAACGTGGACAACAGAATCCGAGCCCCTGCCCTGACGAGGCAGGAGCAATCTTGACAGTGACAGACACTTGACCTTATCTCTTGGCATCTCAATACCTCGATCGTAGCCTCATCACCGTTTTCTTCGATTCATGATCCACGACTTTTTTTTTTCATCATCGTGGTCGCAAATTTGACCTTCGAGATGACCACTAACGCTAAAGTGACCAAGCCTCTTCTCAGGAACACCCCGCCCCACGATCTGTCCCCACAGCCAGGCGATTTATCAAACTGTCCCAACTGTCCCAACTGTCAGGACCCCGCGGTGCCAACTGTGGCTGTTCTTGTTGAGCGTTCAACAACATGAACTAGTTTGCCCATGAGGAGGGGTTGTGGACGATGGATTGGACAGTCATCGGAGCTGACAAGAATTCTGACTCTTTCGTAGTTGAATCTCTCCTCCGTGAACCGGCCCGAGGCAAGCCGGCCTGGCGCCGGCTTGCACACTTTTCGTTTTTTTCCTTCTTTTCTTTTTTTTCTTCGTCCCATCTCATGCGACTCTGACCGTGGATTTTTCGTGCCCTTCCCGATTGGTATCGCATTAGGGCAGCAAGACTTCTTGTACTTAGCATCATCCATAGCCGAAATCGCTACTTCAGTACTTGCCTCCTTTGTACTACTTTGGCCTCCTCTCCCCCCAAAACTCTTTCGTCTCCCCTCTCGAACTTGTTGATCTTATCGTGTACAAGCCAGATCGTCAAAAAGAAAAAAAAGCATACCCCGCCATCATGTTGGTGCAGACTCCTTCCCGCGAGGTCCTGTGGACACCTGAGAACCCCAGCTCCACTGTGATGTGGAAGTTTATGGAGCGCGTAAACAGCAAGTATGGCCTCCAGCTTAAGGATTACCAGGACCTGTATAAGTGGTCCATAGAGAACATTGCTTCCTTTTGGGAGGAAGTTTGGTTGTTCTCTGAGATCAAGGCGTCCCGGCCATTCGACAAGGTACGGCTAGGTTTTTTTTTTTTCTTCTTCTTCTTTTGTGTCGTTGTCGAGGGATTGCGCCTCCAGAGTCCTTTTTCTTTCTTTTCTTTTGCGCCTTACATACGAACAAGAAAAACTAATATGCCGTAGGTTCTCCCCACGGAGTCCATGTTCCCTCGGCCAGACTTCTTCTCCGGAGCTCTCCTCAATTTCGCCGAGAACCTCCTGTTCCCCCGCGACCCCGTCGACCCCACCTCGACCGCCGTGATAACAATCACCGAGCGCGAGTCCGAGCTCGTCGAGACCACCTGGGCCCAACTCCGCGACGCCGTTCGCAAGTGCTCCAATGCCCTCCGCCAAGTTGGCGTCAAGCCCAACGATGTCGTTGCCGGTTTCGTCTCGAACCACCTCGAGTCCGTCGTGGCCATGCTTGCTGCCGCCGCCGTAGGTGCCCTGTGGACCGGTATAAGTCCCGACAACGGAGTGAGCGCCGTGCTCGACAGACTAGCCCAGATCAGACCCACGGTGCTCTTTTCTGATAATGGCATGCTGTATAACGGCAAGGACTGGAGTAGCGTTCATAAGACGCAGGAGATTGCCGCCGCCTTGAAGGATGTCGGCTTGAAGCATGTTGTCGTAATTAATAACCTCAAGAGTGTTGGCCTGGGCCTGGAGGAGCTTAAGTCTCTGGGGCTGGATGCTCAGGAATATGAATCTTTCTTGTCCAGGTGTGTCTTTCCCTTCCTTCCCCCGCTGTCTCTATTTATACGTAGACATGCGTGTATCCTATATCCTCACCAGGCGTCCGCGGTGACTGCCTTCAACTAACACGAAACAACTCAGTGCCCCCGATGGACCCCTCAAGTTCGAGCAGCTCCCCCCCTCCCACCCCCTCTACGTCCTCTACTCTAGCGGAACGACCGGTCTCCCCAAGGCCATCGTCCACACCGCCCTCGGCACCCTAATCCAACACATCAAGGAGCACAGCCTCCACGGCTCCGTCTCGACCAAGTCCCGCATGCTCTACTACACCACCACGTCCTGGATGATGTGGCACTGGAGCGTATCCGCCCTCGCCATGGGCGCCACCATCATCCTCTACACCGGCTCCCCCTTCAAGCCGCACGCGCACATCTCCCTCCCGCGCCTCCTCTCGTCCCTCAAAGTCACCCACTTCGGAACCTCAGCCGCCTACCTCACCGCCCTCGAAGCTGCCAACGTCCTCCCCGTCAACGACCCCTCCCTCGACCTCTCCGCCCTCGAGGCGATTTACTCCACCGCCTCGCCCCTCCCCCAATCCACCTTCCGATTCGTCTACAAAGCCTTCCCCGCCCGGGTCCAGCTCTCCTCCATCACCGGCGGCACGGACATCATCTCCCTCTTCGGCGCCCCCTGCCCCTTACTCCCCGTCTACACGGGCGAGATCCAGTGCGCCGGCCTCGGCATGGCCATCAAGGCCGTGGACTCCGCCTCCGGCGACGACCTTGCCGCCGACGAACCCGGCGATCTCGTCTGCGTGAAGCCCTTCCCCTGCCAGCCCCTCACCTTCTTCGGCGACGGCGGAGACGACAGGTACAAGGCCGCCTACTTCGAGCGATTCGCCGACCCGAACACCGACGCGCCCATCTGGCACCACGGCGATTTCATCCGCATCCCGCACCCGGAGGTCGGAAACCTCGTCATGCTCGGCCGCTCCGACGGAGTCCTCAAGCCCTCAGGCGTCCGGTTCGGCTCGGCGGAGATTTATAACGTGCTTACGCGCTTCTTCGCCGCCGAGGTCGAGGATGCGCTTTGCGTGGGTAGGAGGCGCGAGACGGATACCGATGAGACGGTCTGTCTTTTCGTCGTGCCTGCGGAGGGCAAGAAGTTCGATGACGATTTGAGGGCGAGGATAAAGAGTGTTATTAAGAGCGAGTTAAGTCCTAGGCATGTTCCTGGTGTGGTGGAGGAGTGTGTGGGAGGTATCCCCAAGACGAGTAATGGAAAGAAGTAAGTTGGCTCCTTCTTCCCCATTCCCCCTTTTTCCCCCTTTTTTTACTATTCTCCTTGTCGAAATGGGTGGCTTTTCGGGAGGTATGAGGACTAACAAGAGAATGATGTAGGATCGAGGTCGCGGTGAAGCAGATTCTTTCGGGGATGAATGTCAAGACGAACGCGAGCGTTGCGAACCCCGAGGCCCTGGACTGGTTCAGGACTTGGGCGGAAACGAACTAAAGAGAACGGTATTGCCCATTTTCGGAAAGAGGAGAGAAGAGGGAAACATGAGAAGCAGAACAAGACATCATGGGATACACAAAAGATGGCGGGAAGGCGAAAATGGGTATTCTCAAAAGATAAAAAGAAAGAAAAGAAAATAGAGCTTCTTTAATTAGGAAAGTGTAGCTTTCACAAGGAATATTTGAGAATTCATAGATTTCGAAGAATATTACATAGGGAAAGCGCAGCTTAAGCAAGTTCAAATCAGTCCCCCAACTCCCCCTTTTCCTATTTTCTATATACCTCTCTATACTAAAAAAAAAAATAATATAGACTACTTTATTTTATACTAGTCTCTAATTAACTAGTAAAAATTTTTAATTTTTATAATTAACTATAAATTTTAAAAAATATATTATTATTATTTTTATTAGTAATATAAATATAATTAATTACTTTTTATAATATTTATAATAAAATATAAATATTAAAATTATATATATTAAAGCAGAACAGTATAGCCTACCCAATTACTAATAAAGGAAATAGTTAAATAGAAGTCTCTTATAAGAGGTTACTATAAAACCTCTTATAAGGTAGTAATAGATATTAGTTTTAATAATAATTCCTATTAATTAATAGAAATAGAGCTACTTTATAATAGGAAAAGAAGTCAACTTCTAAATAGGGAGAAGTTTTAAGTTACTTTTATAGTAGTTACTTAGAATACTTTAGAAATATTTACTAAGCTAAAATAGGTAGCTTAGTATTACTAGAAAATAAGAGAAGACTTTGAAAATAGATAGATAAGATAAAAAACTTATTTTTAAATTAAAAACTATAAAAGAATTAAAAAATAATTAAAAAAAAATAAATATAGAAAATATAAAAAAGTATATCTTTAAAAAAAAGCTTAATAGGAGGACTTAAAGAACCTATCTATTCTCTTATTTAAAAGATATCTCCCTTTTATATAAAAGAGATAATAAAATAAAATAATATTTATATTAAAAAAATATTTTTCTACTTTACTATTACTATTATCTTTACTATATACCTCCCCCTAAATTATTACTTTATATTATAGGTAAGGACTTAAAATAAGTAAAAGGGGTATATAAGATATAAAAAACTTTAATAGTAATAAGAAATTATTAATTAACTATTTCTTACTTTTTACTTTAATAATATTTTTTTTAATTATTTTAAAAGAGTATTTTATATTAATTAACTATAGATATTAGATATTTTAATATAATATATTATTTATTATTACTTCTATCTATTTTAAAAGTACTTAACTAGTTTTATCTTTTAGAAAGTATTTATTTACTTTAGGAATTTATTTATATCTAGTTTTTTATTTTTAATATCTTAAAAATATAAAACTTAATTATATATAAGGGCTATAGTAGAAGACTTAGTCTATTATTAAGTTATTTTAAATACTAGGCTATTAATAAAATCTTTAATAACTAGTTTTAATAATCTTTTTTTTTAAATTATAGTAAATTAGTAATAGTAAAGGTAGAATTAGTAGTATAGGACTTAATAGCTTTATAAGAGACTTTTTTAAGTAAAGATATTATATTAGAATATTTAATATAGCTAGAGGGTAAGAACTTAGCTAAGTAAACTACTAAGGTATACTAAGGTTAATAGCTTTTTTAGAAGACTTAGTAAATCTAAAAAGTTCTTAAAGTAAATATTTTTACTTTATTTTTTTATTAGGTATATTAACTATCTTCTAGCTAATTTTAATAGTAAAACTTAATTAATTAATTATTTTTAATATTTCTAAGCTTTTTAAAATACTCTTTTAAAGAGATTTAATAACTAATAAGGATTTAATAATTAATAAAAACTTAACTATTTTAGGAGAGCTAATAATTAATAGATATAGCTATAATAAAAAACTTTTAAAAGTAGTTTCCTTATATAAGTTATAATTTATAATTTATTAATTAATAGTTTATAAAAGATTAATTTTCTCTATTTTAATTATTTCTTTAAATTTAGAAATATTAATTACTTATAAACCCTCTTTTCCTTTAATAGTCTACCTAGCTAAATCCTAGATCTCTTTTCTTAATATCTTTCTCTTTTAAATATTAGCTTTTAATTTTTTAGTTTTATCTTTAAAATTAAACTTTATACTATATTAAATAAAGTATCTTTAATTAATTTTATAGTATAGTAGTCTTATAGGTTTCTTAAAAGTAAGAGAAAAGAATAAATTTAAAGAAATATTAATAAGGTTACTAAAGAAAGTATAAATTAATTCTTTAAACTATTTTATAAGTTATCTAAATTCCTCTTTTACTTTTACCTTTATAATATACTCTTTCTCTCTTTAGCTTTTAGTTAGATAAATATTTACTAGACCTCCCCTTATAATATATACTTAATATTAAAAGTAAAAGAAGAAAAATATATTAAATATATATAATAAACTATATTCCTAAGAGGTTTAAGGATGCTAGGAGGGGACTACTAGTAAAAAGTGTTTTTAGATACTATTGTGGCGGGGATAAAGGTGATGGCGGGGTAGAAGAATATTTTTCCAGCACAAGCGTTATTTCATTTCGTCATCTCCCTCATATAAAAGGGAGATATCTCTTAAATAGAGGACAGATAGGTTCTTCAAGTCCTCCTATCAAGCTTCTTTTACTTCATACTTCTTTATACCTTTTTATACTTATTTTATTTATTCTTTTAGTTCTTTTATAATTCTTAATTTAAGAATAAGTTTTTTATCTTATCTATCTATTTTTAAAGTCTTCTTTTATTCCCTAGTAACATTAGGCTACCTATTTTAGCTTAGTAAATATCTTTAAGGTATTCTAAGTAACTACTATAAAAATAAACTAAAACCTCTTTTTATTTAGAAGTTAACTTTTTTTCTTATTATAAAGTAGCTCTATTTCTATTAATTAATAGAAATTATTATTAAAACTAATATCTATTATTACCTTATAAGAGGTTTTATAGCAACCTCTTATAAAAGCCTTCCATTTAACTATTTCCTTTATTAGTAATTAAGTAGACTATACTATTTTACTTTATCTAGAAGTCTAACTAAGATCTATTTAAAGAGCTCTTAAGCTTTATTTATAGGTTATTACTTTTACTATAGTAAATAAGTCCTTTAAAGCTATTTACTAGAAACTATAACTATTAATAAAGGGGATAGTATACTAGTTTATAAATAAGAGAAGAAGATAATTATAACCTTACTAGCTTAATAGTATATAAATATATCTATAAAAAGAGATCTTATTAATTAACTAGATTTAAAAGTATTAAAAGATAGTAAGTAATCTTAGAAGTTAAAATTAAATATTAAAAGTAGTTTAAAAGGCTTTAATTAAGCTTATTAAAATTTTCCTTTAGAGAAAATAAGAGCTAAGCTTATTTAGATAAAAGAGCTTATTTCTAAAGTAGTTAATTAATAAATTCTAATTAATAATATATAGAGAATTATAACTAAGACCTTTATCTAGCTCTTCCTATTTTAGATAATTTTAGTAATAAAGTAGATATTAATAATAAAAGCCCTTAGATATATTATAAAAGTTATCTCTATATTAGTAGTTAAAAAGGCTATAAAAACTAATTAAATTTCCTTTCTTAAAAAGTTTTTAAATAATTAACTAAAGATAATAAAAGGGACTTTTATAGATAGCTTTAAATATTATAAATAATAATTATTACTACCTTTACTAATTTACTTTCTATTAATATACTAAAATAATATTTACTTTCTTAATATTAAAAACTTAATATCTTACTCTATATCTTTACTTATCTTAATACTAAATCTTAATAATATTTCTAATAATATTACTTTAATAATAAAACTAAACCCTCCTCTTTTTACTAGTATAGGCTAGTCTATATTATTTAATCTATTTACTATTTTTATAACTTAAGTAACTAGTAATAAAGAGAAAATCCTAATATTTAATAAAACTAATATTATTTCTTTTATTAAATATTATAAAGATAATACCTTATTTACTTAAGGTAATAATAAGTAAAAGTTTAGACTTCTAAAAAGAGTAGTCTAAAGAGCTACTCTAGCTATATAAACTACTATCTATAAAGCTATAAAAAGCTCTATATAAAAAGAAGTTAAGAAGATATTAATTTATTAGTTTAAAGATAATAACTTTAAAGCTTATAGAAACTATAACTAGAAATATAATAAACTAATCTTTAATAGTTAGCTAAATTAGTAAAAAGAAGTAGCTAAATAGATATAGAATTAGTAATAGCTTACTATAAAATATAAAAAGCTATTACTAGATAATATAAAGAAATAAGATATCTTTAAAACTATAAATAATTCTTTTTATTAAGAACTTATAGCTAATTATAATATATCCTATAAAGAATTTAAAGATAAGAATCTAAAATAGTTAATTAACTATATATAAGATACCCTTAAGGTTAGGCTTAGCTAAGAAAGTATATATATAGAAGATAAGTATATAAGGAAGCCTAAGTAAGAAATATTACCTTAATAGAGTATCTATTTTAAAGAAGATAAGAAGACTATCAACTATAGTATTTAGATTCTCTAATAACTATAAAAAATTATTAATTAACTATCTCCTATTAAAAAGAAGCTTATAAGCTCCTAAATTAATAAATTAACTAAGAAAATATATAAA
>JUDQ01000203.1:0-54751 GCA_000812075.1 Scedosporium aurantiacum
TTTTTTTTTTTTTTTTTTTTTTTTTTTTGGTTCTTCAAAAGCATTTGTGAAGCGGCAGGGCTAACTAAAATTCCAGAGTACATTTCCCAGCTTGAGAGCGAGATTGCCAACAAAGTTACCGAAAATGGCGATCTTCGTGCTCAGAACCGCGCCCTCATGGAGGAGAACAAGCGTCTCAGCGACCTCACTCACATGCTCCTCTCGTCGCCCTCCTTCTCGGACTTTCTTGACCAACTAAGCACCAACCCCGCCTCTCTCCCCCAGCCCACTCCTCAGCTTCAGCCTCAGCAGCCTGCCCAGCAACAACAGCAGCAGCAGCAAGAGCGCCGCCAGGTTCCCAAGGACGTCAACCCGTATGCTCAGCTACAGCAGCAGCAGCGAATTGGGTTGACCATGATCCCCGAGCAGCCCATGGACCTGTCCATGCTCAGCCTTGAGAACGATGCCACTTTCAACTTCCAGCCTCAAGTTTTCGCCCTCCTCGAGACTCCCGAGATGCCCGCCTCAATCGATACGAGCATCCTTTCTGGCAAGAAATCCAACTTTGTTGGTGAGCAGTTTGACTCTGAGGAGGACAAGCTGCAGGCGCCCGTCATTGAGCGCCCTGTGCTAGAGAAGCCTCTTGCTCCTGCCGCCCCTGAAATGCCTCCCTTGGACCCCGAGTTCGAGTCCAACCCCGATTTTGAGCTCTACCATTCGACCCCTGCCACGGAGACGTCCACCGAGACACAGACTGAAGAGTCCTGGCAGGTCGATATCTTCGGCGGCCTCGAGCCCGAGAAGGTGCTCGCTCGCTACGAGTTGGTCGATGCGTCCGAGGAGGAGCAAAATGCCATTGTTGCCATGGCCCGCGTGCAGCGGATATCTGAGATGTTAGACCCAGCCTGGGAGAGGATAACCCAACTCATTGACGGCTTCTAAAAGGAGCATTCTGTGAGTGGGCAAACCACTCTGTCAACCAACACATATATCACTCCAACTTCTCATGTGCATACTTTTTTCACTACATCCGATTTTAACTTATCAGAGCATGGCTTCATTGGGGCGTTTCACGGGCAAAAGAGGCCTCGGGTACACACTCTATTTTTCAGTTTCATCCTTCAACACTATGTTTTGGCTACAATTGGGATCATGGTGTGGGCGGCGCAACCATGCATTTTTTCTTTATCTCTCTCCTTCAGCAACTTGTTCACCGCTCGGTTCCTCTTGCAGAAACCCACTCACCATTGCCTCAAAACCAAAACCGCTCTTCCACCTGAACAAACACAAAAAAAACACATCAGAACTCACCAGCTTTTTTTTTTGTATGATTGATGAATGAATTTAAAGCGATTTTCGACCGTTGTGGATGGCGAGGTCGATAACGGTGCAAGTTTGGAACAACTGCCGAGGTCTCCTTTGATATTTTCCTTTTTTTAAAACATACTCTCCAGTTTCGGGTTCGGTAATGGTTCGTATAGATAGGATTTGTTTATATATCGACGAATAAATCAATTGAATACAAGCTTGTTCCTGTTGCAGCCGTGATGATGTTAAGCAATCTGGTTGGCAATGATAGCCCAGCCAGCCTCCACTCTGAGACTTGAGATCTCAACACTGCTTCGTATCTAGAACCGTTCCATCAGACCACTTTGACCTCCAACAGCGAGCCCTCGATGCTTGACCATTTTGACATATCCTCCTACACCCCGATACGCCGAAGAACTCGACCATTTTGCGAGAAGGCATTATCTTAACTTACCCCCCCATCACCACCACCCATTTTCTGTGTTTCCAATCTCGAAATCCCCACAAGGTCAAGGACGCGTCAGTCCCACCCCACGGGAACACCCTACGTTTCAGTTCTTCTTCCTTTCTCCTGCGTCTTAAAATAAAAACAGAAGCGTCGCATCAGTCCATAAAAAGGCCATCTTATCCCCCCCCCCCCAGGGGCCCCCTTGGTAAATTCTATTCTTAGCTCTAAAACCGTCCGTCCCTTCATCCTAGGTTATGCGTCGTGGGAAAGAACGCATTGTAAATAATGCCAATGGATGCCGCGGTACGCCCTTTCCGCCTTTTTACACTGATAGGCCGGGCATTTATTTGCTCTCCACATCTTTGGATCACGAAACGTGGATGTTCAACTCCTACGAAGTACAACATCACCATTTGGCATGGATATCCAGCAAAACTCGAAAATAAAGGAAAAGAGGAAAATAATGATAATGACCTGCTTGGAACTAACCCTCTAGACCGCCAACACAAGAAAAAAAATCCAATAAGAAAAAATGATATAGAAAAGAAAAGCAAAATGAAAAGGCATCCGATTCCTCCACACTACCAGGATACGCTTATTCCCATTCGTATGCATCCCCGCCATCCTCCGCCAAACCAGGAAAATCCCAAAGAAAAATAAAGGACACCGCTCGGGAAGAAGGAAGCCTTGAAAAAAAGAAAATCAAAGGCCTTCCGATCTCCACTTTTTTATTCTGGAAAGATTTCGTCGTCCCAATATCCCTTACAAGGATAGTTCTTATCGAAATCCGGGAAGGGTTCCGTCACGATCGACGCAGACGCCAAAGTCAACCGGTCGGGTCCCTACGCGTCGATCAGGTTCTCCGTCTGCTCGGGTTCAGGTTGGGCCCTAACCCTATCCTCGCCGTCGCCGTCCGTCGGTTTCCTGGCGAAGAACTCGTTGAGGATCTTAGCGGGGATTCGGTTCAGTTCGTCCTGGTTGAACGTCCGGAGCATCTCCCAGCCCTTGTCGAGCGATTCGTAGATGGTTCGCGCCTCGTACGCACCCTGGCCGATGAATTCTTGCTCAAACTTCTTGAGGAACTCCAGGGCGCGATCGTCCTCCTCCGTCATGGCCTCCTCGCCCACGACGGCCTTCATGGCGGCCACGTCCTGCGCGATGGCGTACTTGGCGTAGAGCTGGTTGGAGACGTCACCGTGGTCCTTGCGCGTCATACCCTCACCGATGGCGGACTTCATGAGACGGGATAGCGAAGGCAGCACGTTGATGGGAGGGTAGATACCACGGTTGTGGAGTTGTCGGTCGATGAAAATCTGGCCCTCGGTAATGTAACCAGTCAGATCGGGAATAGGATGGGTAATGTCGTCGTTGGGCATGGTGAGAATGGGGATCTGGGTGATGGAGCCCTGTCGACCCTGCACACGACCGGCTCGTTCGTAGATGGTGGACAAATCCGTGTACATGTAACCAGGATAACCACGGCGACCGGGCACTTCTTCTCGGGCGGCGGAAACCTCTCGGAGGGCATCGCAGTAAGACGAGATATCGGTGAGGATAACCAGGACGTGCTTCTCGAGCTGGTAGGCAAAGTATTCGGCGGTGGTAAGAGCTAGACGAGGGGTAATGATACGCTCAATACTGTTTCCCGGACGTTAGCTTGTTGCCATTGTTCCAACTCCTAGGCGGGGAGTTGCAGTCGAAATTCAAGATGAGGGGGGGGGGGGATCTTACGTCGGATCATTGGCCAAATTCATAAAAAGCGTAACACGATCCATACTGCCGTTCTCCTCAAAGTCTCTCGTAAAGAACCTGGCGGTATCGAGCGTAACACCCATAGCACCGAAAACAATGGAAAAGTTATCCTCGTGGCCGTCGTGCACGCCCTTGTTCGTGATGCCCTGCTTCTTGACTAAGCTGGCCTGACGGCAAATCTGGGCGGCGATTTCGTTGTGAGGCAGACCGGAAGCGGAGAAGATGGGAATCTTTTGGCCTCGGGCGATAGAGTTCATGGTATCGATAGTCGAGATACCGGTAGCAATCATCTCCTCGGGGTATTCCTGCAGGGGTTCAATCCAATCCGTTAGTATTACGTACAATCATGAACTGAACGCAGATGGGGGCAGTAGATACGCACTCGGGACTGTGGGTTAATGGCGCTTCCGTTGATATCGAGGTACTCTTCGGCGAGTACCCTGGGGCCCTTGTCGATGGGACGACCTGAACCGTTAAAGACACGACCCAACATATCTTCCGAGACGCCGAGTTTCATGCTGTGGCCGACGAACTCGACCCTCGTCTATGCCAGAAGTTAGAGGCTGCTCGTTATGGCGCAAGGGGTTCGACCCTTTGTGGTGGGAATATGCTCCACGAACCTTCTTGACGTCGACACCATGAGTACCTTCGAAGACCTGCGGAGATATTATTTAGTCAACCTAGGACATGAGCGGAGGGGAAGCGGAGCCTTCGGCGAGAGGAGTCGCGAGGAACCGGGGAGTCGGATAGTACCTGGACGACGGCCCTGTCACCTACGCCAGAAAGTGTTAGCATCACGAACGTAGACATCATCAGCCATGGGCGGAGGCTGAGCTAATCACCACCACCGGTACTAACCTCGAGTTTCCAAAACCTGGCCATGCTTCTCAGAGCCATCGGGAAGCGTAAGAGCGACAATCTCGTTGTACTGAGGGAACTTGACCTATGACAGCAGAGGGTTTTCCAAAGGTAAGCATCTCCTTAGCACATGAGGCGGCACGGGCCCGAGCCACAAGCCGCAAGCCGCTGGCCATAGCTCTACTTGAAGAGGGGAGGGGGCTTATTTCGAACCTTGTCAAGAATGACCAAGGGTCCTACAACGCTGTTGACAGTGTTGTAGTTGATCCTGGGCACGACAGAGTAGGTCCTCTTCGGGGGCGCTCGGGAGTCTCCCATGGCGGAATTGGAGGGGGAGATAGAGCTGAGAGTGGGAGTGGGAGTCGAAAGTGGGATAAGCCTACGGCGGCGATGACGAATGCTGTGGCGGCACCAAAAAAAAAAAAGCGGGAGCCTAGCCGGTCGAAAAGAGCTTCTAATGTGGACAAAAAAATATGCTAGGTCTGGGAGAAGCGGCAGATCGTAGCTAGGTTTTCCCGGGGGCAGGTCGAGATGGTCTCAGAAAGAGAAGGTTGAGGAGAGTGTAGGTGATGGAAGTTGTACAGGTGGAGTCGGACGAAGCGAAAGCAACAGGCTGCTCTATTCTGCCGTGCTAGTCCAAGTACGAAGTACGAAGTCGTGACCTTGACCAAGCTCATGCACGTTTTTCTCAGCGTTTCTTAGCAGGGGACTGGACAAGGACATCAAGCTTGGGCTGGTTTTGGCGGTGTTGGCGGTGCTATCAGCTGCTGGCAGGACATGAGGGGAGGTGACATCAAATCACATGACTGCCCCGCTCCAAGAACATTGTTGGGGGCAGGCGAACATTTGAAGCTCTCTCATGCTACAAAGTACTTCGTATCAGAGCGACGGGACACACTCCAGCTCAATTCAAGCTTCGAGTTGCCAGAGTAGCTAGTAATTTCACAAACACTTCGGCCATTGCATTGTATGCCACGGTACTTCGGAGATGGGCCTCACATTTGATTCAATTGCCAATTGATCATTCACGAGACAAAAAGACAAACATCGATACTTCAATACTTCACTATCAAATAACAAATGGCAAATAACAGCTGACGAGCGCAGCTCTTCCAGACAGAAGAATCCTCGCCTTGGCCACGTTGAGCTCGCGTCTAAAATTCTATGACTATGAAGGATCAGAAATACCAGAAAGAAACGAAAAGAAAAGAAAAAAAAAACAAGTAAACAGGCAGAGCTACTCCCTTAAGCCGCCTCCTTCCTCTTCCTCGCGCCCAAAACCGCCTTACCCACACTGCTCTCATTCGCCTTACCCAGCTGTCCCGTGATCCACTGCCCAATGTCCGTCACCGCATCCAAATCAACACCCGTATCCATACCCAGCGTCTCCAGGAAATACACCATGTTCTCCGTGGCCACATTGCCCGTAGCGCCGGGACTATAAGGACACCCACCCAGCCCGCCAACAGACGAGTCAAAGATACGAATGCCATGCTCCAGCGAAACGGCGGTGTTCACGAGCGCCTGCCCATACGTATCATGGAAATGCATGGCGATATCCTCGTTCCGGATCCCCGCGGCCGTCATGCAGCTCAGCAAAGCCTTCGTCCTCGGCGCCGTACCCATGCCCGTCGTGTCCCCGAGCGCAATCTCATCGGCGCCGGCCTCCAGGAGATCCGTGGCGATCTCGGCCACCTTGTGCGGGTCGACGTCGTGGCCCTCGAAGGGGCAGCCCAGCACGACGGAGATGTAGGCGCGCACGCGCAGGTCGCTCTTCTTAGCCTCGCGGATGACTTCTTTGAATTTCTCGAGGGACGTGGCGATGTCGCAGTTGAGGTTCTTCTGCGAGAAGCTCTCCGTCGCGGCGGCGAAGACGGCCATTTCGATGGCGGGCGTTGGGGCCTTGTCGGCCGAGGAGGGGAGTAAGGGGTCGATCTCCGTCAGGAAGGTGCCGGGGTTCTTTTTGAGGATTTGAGAGGCGGCGTCGAAGCCCTTGACGTTGGGGGCGAGGAAGGAGTAGGATATCGGGTGCGGCGAGGAGATTTTCTGGGTGAGGATGTGCTCTAGTATCTCGCTCGAGTTGCTCATCTACATCGAGTTCCCCCAAAAAGCATTTTAGTAAATTTTTCCCTATTCCAATTGGCAAACCTATACTAAATGCCATCAATGTAGAGGGGGGGAAGCTTCATTACCTGAGGAACCCACTTCGGCGAAACGAAAGCCCCAGCCTCGATGGTCGAAAGCCCCGTCTTCGCCAACCTCTCAATCAACTCAATCTTGGTTCCCACCGGTATCGACACCTTCTCGTTCTGCAAGCCATCGCGGGGACCGACCTCCACGATCTTGACGCGGCTGTCGAACGACGGCTGCTGCTGCTGTCCCTGAGCCGAGGCCGAGGCCGTCGCGAAGCCTCGCCGACCTCGCGTCGAGGTGCGGCATGCGCGGCAGATGAACGATCGAGCGAGGCCGATGGTCATTTTTTTTCCTGGGTATAAAATTTCCCTCTTTTGTTGTTTCTTTCAATTCCAATTGAGAGGCTTGGAGGTAAAGAAAGAAATGGCTATTGTTCAAAGGGGGTCGCCCAGTTTATTATGTGGGGTGGGAGCTTTGTGCGGAGAAGTTTGAACCAAGGGAATGTCCGGCTATGATGTCGCTTCGGCTGTGGGAATTGACGATTCGCCTAGGATCGGCTGATGTTGTCGGAGCTTTGCATTGTCAGTTGTGGGCAAGTGCCTCGGTGGAAAATGGGCCGACAACTTCTGTTCTTGACAGGGGGTTGGAACGCCAACCGATTGACCAGAGGCAGCGAGGATTCAAGCTGTTGATATTTGATGTTGGACAGGAGTGTCAGATATCTCGTTTTTCTTTTCTTTCTTGCCAAAAAGGGAGGATTCCACATGAATGGTTCTCAGTCACATCAGAGCAGCATATTCCCAATCACGAAAGATAACTATGAGCTTCACCAAAGGCAGACTCGCCGGATTCGTCAACAGACTGCACTTGTGGAAGATGTTGAAATTTTCGCCTTTTCATGCCATGAACTAACTCCACACATGATATTGACAGTTGAAAAGTATGTATATGTATATATAGGGGGGGTGTATGTCCCAGGTAGGATAAATCCGCCGCTTCGAACGGTGTGACCTTCGAAGCAAACAACCCTCTGATAGTCAGCGGACTCGCCTGTGCCTCGAGTCCGCTTATTTATGTTTCCCTGTTCTCCTTTTGTATTCCCAAGAAGAATCCCTTTTTTATTTCCACCATCATCCCATGCTAGATTCTGTAACTTGTATTAGGTTCCCCTCGACAAACTCAACACACCCGCAATTTACCAGCCCCTGCCGGCCATCTTCTCCTCGGGCTTCATGGTATCACAGTTGATGCCCACCATGGCCTCACCCAAGCCAGTGCTCACCCTAGCCAACACGGCAGCATCCCTGAAGTGCGTGGTGGCCTCGACGATAGCCTTGGCCCTCTTAGCCGGGTCACCGGACTTGAAGATGCCGCTGCCGACGAAGACACCGTCGCAGCCGAGCTGCATCATGAGCGCAGCATCGGCAGGAGTGGCAACACCGCCGGCGGCGAAGTTGACGACGGGGAGACGGCCGAGCTCGGCAGTCTGCTGGAGGAGGGTAGCGTCGACGCCGATCTCCCTGGCGAGAGCGCGGATGCCGTTGGCGCCCTCGGTGGCGAGGACACCCTTGGCGCGGGCGATATCCCTGGTGAGGGTCTTGACGTGGGTGACGGCCTCGACGACGTCGCCGGTGCCAGCCTCACCCTTGGTGCGGATCATGGCGGCACCCTCGGCAATGCGCCTGAGAGCCTCGCCGAGGTTTCGGCAACCGCACACGAAGGGGACCTTGAAGGGGGCCTTGTCGACGTGGTGCTCCTTGTCGGCGGGGGTGAGCACCTCGCTCTCGTCGATGTAGTCGACGCCGAGGGCCTCGAGGATCTGGCACTCGACGAAGTGGCCGATGCGAGCCTTGGCCATGACGGGGATGGTGACGGCGGCCTGGATCTCCTTGATCATGCCGGGGTCGGACATGCGGGCGACGCCGCCGTCCTTTCGGATGTCGGCGGGCACGCGCTCGAGGGCCATGACGGCGCAGGCACCGGCCTCCTCAGCGATGCGGGCTTGCTCGGCGTTGGTCACGTCCATGATGACGCCACCCTTGAGCATCTGGGCGAGACCGGCCTTGACGGCGAAGGGAGGGACGGCATCGGTGTTGGAAGAGCCGTTCGTCTCGGCGACGTTGATGGGGAGGGCTTGCGAATCGCTGGACATTTTGGAGGAGTTTTGAGAGGGTGGTTGAGGGAATTGGTGGTTGTGTGTGTGGAGAGAGAGAGAGAGGGGGGGCGATGGGATCTGTTGGTTCGGATGAGTGTAAGTTGCGCTGCGGACAATTATTTTCTCCTCCGCTTTTGCGATAAACGCGTGCTCGCTTTTCTAATTTTTTCCTTTTCTTTTTTATTCTCTCACAAAAAAAAAAGGCAGTAGGAAATAAGAGGAAGGTGGGGGCGGGGTAGATTTTTTTTCTTTCTTAGCGGGGCAGAGAACTTGACGTTTTGCACCTCGATTAGTGTAGTGCAGAACTTGACTTTCTCTAAGACGGAGTCGATGGGATTGAGGGAAAAGGACGCAAGACACTAGTCCCAGATCGCACGATTGGAAAGGGGGGAGGGATCACAGGATCACAGGACACAGCGAAGTGGTGCTCTGGTAGATGAAGTGCTCAGGTCGAGAGGATGAAAGGGGGAATTGGTTGAATTTATACTATGATAAGAAGCCAAGGGAACGAGGGAAGGAAGACACGCGATGGGCTTACATTGATCTTGAGATCCAGTCACAGCTCAGGCGAGGTCAGGTCGAGTCAGAACAGCGGTGGGAGTGGTCGGTATCGGAATCAATTGATCAATGCAATGTCGCACAGGGGAGATGCAGACAGGACGGGGAGAATGGGGAAGTCAGAACGAGGGAGTGGCTTTATTTGGAGATTCTACCGCACCACGCTGGGCTCGACCGAACTGGACTGGGCTGGGCCGGGCTGGGCGGCTGGGGTCTGAGCTAGACCGTTGTGGTGGACGAGGTATTCATCGTGCTATTTACAAAGTACGTGCTACTATTTGCTATTTACTTCGTACACTACAAGTCGAGTAGCGTGAGGATTCGAGGATTCGAGGATTCGAGTCCCCAGTCCGAGTCCCGACCGTCGGCAAAGTAATCTACTATGGAGTATGGAATGTACTGTAGTACTGTAGTACTGCACTTCGTAGTCCTGTGGTCCTGTAGCGCGGGCCGAAAGTTCGTCAATGTCAATGACCGAGACCCGAGAACGAGCGGCGGCCTGTGACGGCGATGGTGGATGGTGTTGATGGTGACTCATGTACACTACACTACTTCGTCCACAGCACAGGGTCCATTATCGTCGAGGACCCTGCAGTCCGCTGTTCCATCGTCTTCATTGTTCTCCACAAGGAAAGGTACAACCTTGGACTGTACCGGGTCGCGGACAAAGTTCCAACTAAATCGGTACTTGACACGGGGAAACAATGCTTGATTGAGCACATGGAGAGCCCATCCATGATTACAGCCAGGCATGTGTAGTCGCTACTCTCGTTCTCAGTAGTTCTTGCCTTTGGAATCGCAGCCAACGCAGCTTCTATTACTGGCACGGCACACGGCATTCCACAGTTCCTTCCTAGCCCACAATGTACTTCGTACGAAGTAGTCCGAATCTATGACCAATGACACACCGCACCTAACTCGATGCGAATATCTAACATTGAATTGATTTGATTGATGTCAAAGTATTCATTATTTGACCCTGATCTGTACCAGCTTCACATTGTTCATGTTGGAGTTCCTGTTACAAATCAGAACATTACACTAGTAACTTGAACAACTCTCCGCGGAAGTCCAGGATTCCCCACGACAAATGCTCGAGGCTACTTCGTACTTACACTAGTAGTTTATTTGCCAAAACGGATTCCACGGACAGTTCTGGTGGGTGTGGATGGGTCAACTCCGTGAGGACAGTGGACGCGTAGCAGCGGCTATACAGGGGACTAAGTCAATCAAAGGGCGCGATCAAGTTCAACGATCAATTGATGTTTCCGGCCGCGACAGAGGGAGGGGAGCATACAAATCCATGTAGATACATCAATTGACCGCTGATGGCGATGATTGCGTCTCCCTCATGAGCACAATTGGGTTTATTCACTTGCGC
This sequence comes from Scedosporium aurantiacum, assembly GCA_000812075.1. NCBI lineage: Eukaryota > Fungi > Ascomycota > Sordariomycetes > Microascales > Microascaceae > Scedosporium > Scedosporium aurantiacum. Next base: position 10,573 of record JUDQ01000203.1, read on the forward strand.
CGTGGACGAATATCAATCAATTCAATGTTCCCACTCAGACTCGGAGAGTCAATGTTGACGAGCGATTGCCGCTGTCGCTGTCGCTGTCGCATCCCCGCGCCCGCGGTTTCGATACAGTAAATTTACGCATAGATGCATATCCAGTACCCCTCCCCCTCCTTCAAGGTCCTCCACCTTCCCCCTCCTGTTTGCCCCTCTATTTAGAACTTCAGGGTCGAAGCAGGGAAGATTCCAGACGCCGCAGACTCTTCAACCCTTCTCGGAGCCTGCACCCACCCAAAGTTATCATTGTATCAAAACGGCCAAGCAGCCAGGCTGATGGTGTCATCCACCACTGCATCCACATGCATAGACTACAGAGCATCATTTCAAAACAACTACTGTCAACTCCCTCCATGAGCGCCGGTGTCGGGTGACCTGCCTACCCGGAATGGGCACAGGAGCGAGACGGAAAGAGTCATCAATTTCGATGGAGTAAAAAAGTCTAAGAATCCCGGAAATCTAAATGTTCCCCTCGGAGAATGTGCAAGAATCATTCATGAATTATTTTACGTTTTCAAAACACATCAATTGATGGACCTGCCATGTTAGGTGTTGTGGATGTACAAAGGAGCTGGTGACTCGACTCTAGATTTGTAGCATTAGCTTGATCAATCAATCAAATCAAATCAATCAATCCAAGTGTGCCTTTTCCTTGCTCCTACTCACAGTCACCGACTTAGACTAACTTACCCGCAATTGCCTCAGTCAATCCCGTCTATTTTTTTTTTTTTTTTCGGCCTCTTATCGGTATCGCCATTATCACTTCTTCACCTCACCCTCACTTTTCGCCTTCACCTTCACTCTACAACACTCAATCCAACTCATCTCCCCTCCTCCTTCGCCCTTCCTCTTATAACACCCTCGTTCTTCTCCTGAATGGCACCAGTCACCTCCCTCACCGTCGGCGTGCTTGCCCTCCAAGGCGGCTTCCACGAACACCTCAACCTGCTCCGGAAAGCGGCCGCCCGGTTAGCCTCGGCGCACCCGGACTCCTCCTCGCCAACCGTCAACCTCGTCGAGGTGCGCACCGCCGCCCAGCTGGCCCAGTGCGATGGCCTCGTTATCCCCGGCGGCGAGAGCACTACCATTTCGCTCATCGCCACCCAGACGGGGCTCATGGAGCCTTTGAGAGAGTTTGTAAAGTACGTTCTATTTCAGACATTGCACTTGTATTTTCTTCCCTTCGCAAAGGACGGGAAACCTGAAAGAGAGGGGGAAGGTAAAAAAATAAAAAATAAAATAAAGTAAATAAATAATGGGTATCCTAACTCGAAATTAACCAGCGTATCTCGCAAACCAACATGGGGAACCTGCGCCGGCATGATCCTCCTAGCAGACGAAGCCAACGCCACAAAAAAGGGCGGCCAAGAACTCATCGGCGGCCTCGCCGTCCGCGTGCGCCGGAACCACTTCGGTCGCCAGATTGAGAGCTTCATCACCGACCTAGACCTCCCCTTCCTCGGCGACGGCGCCGCCGCGAGCAACGGCACCGGCGTGGCGACAAAGTACCAGGGCGTATTCATCCGCGCGCCCATCGTCGAGGAGATCCTCAGGCCCGCGACGGATGGAGGAAAAGCCTCGGCTGAGAACGTCGAGGTCCTTGCTGTGCTTCCCGGAAGGGTGAGCAAGGCTGCTGGCGGGGGTGCGCAGGGCGAGGAGGAGGGGCATGCGGGGGATATCGTTGCCGTGAGGCAGGGGAATATTCTGGGGATGAGCTTCCATCCGGAACTTACGGCTGATGAGCGTATTCATGCTTGGTGGCTGAGGCAGGTTATTGATGCGGTTGAGAAGAGGTGATGCTTCTTCTTTTGATGGATTTTGATGTTGGTGAAGCGAGGGAGTTTTTTTTTTTTTTTCCTTATTTTATTCTGTCAACAATGGAGGGTAGACCACTCGAATTCTCTCAGCGCTTGCGTACATTTCCACTAGAGCTAGAAGTATATATCAGTTTGGATATCATCCTCGCTTTTGTTGGATACCCACGGGGACGGAGAGGGCATTCATTCCTCTTTCCATGCGCCTGCTTCTGCGGTTACTGACCGATGATCCCCAATTAGAAACCTTATCAGCATCAAGCTTCGCATTGGGTCGCTTCGTCTTGTGCAGCGCCAACATCGACCATTGGCTCCTCCCAATCTCCGGCGGTTGGCCTGCTGCATGGGTGACATCAACAAGAGGCCCAGCAACCTAACCCCTCAGTGAGCCATCTCCAAATATGAGGCTGTAATTTTTGTTTGCTCTATTTGATCTCACCTGTTTTTCGCTTCCTAGATCTCGTTCATCTGCGCTCCTCCTGCCCATCTCCGCGACCACATCTTCTATCATTAACAGTTCCCACGACATATCAATCACGATGCACAAGCAGCATCTTTACATCTATGCACTGGCAAGTCCTACATTTTCCAACTCCCCCATAAAAACCGTCACAAATCCACCGAACTAACGCTCTCCAAGATCTTCCTGTGTCTCGGCCTCACAGGCATCGCAGTGTAAATCCCGCCCATCTCAACCTCCATCTCCAAGCTTCAAGTTCCACCAAGCTAACAAACCGCCAGAACCTCCTTCATCACCGCCCGTAACCTCTCCCTCCCCATCTCAACACCCGTAATCCTCCTCCCCATCATCCTACCCCTCCTCTTCCCCCTCCTCATCCTCCTCCTCATCCGCACCCTCAAATCCCCAACCGCAACCCCGTTCCTCGTCCGTCTCCTACCACCCACACACCTCCTCCTCCTCACCATCCTCGCCACCCTCCTCGGTCAATCCCTCTCCCCGACCCCTTCGAACGCAGTCCCCTGCCCTCTCTTCACACACTGGCAATCTCTCTACTCGGCGCACGATGCCACTCGCATCCGCCGTATACAGGATACCTTGGATTGCTGCGGTCTGCGCTCCGTGAGGGACATGGCCTGGCCTTTCGACTCGAGCGGTGGTAGGGCATGCGTTGATACGTATGGGAGGAATACGGCATGTGGCCGACCGTGGGAGGGTGCGTTGCGGGGTGTTGTCGGGGCCGATTTGGCTGTTGTGTTGGGCTTGGCTGTTCTTCAGGTAAGGGATAGATATGAAATATAAATTCGAAAAGCAAAAAAAAAGGGGCGATCGACCACTAATGCTAATACTAAACTTATTTAGATCTTCATCACGTTTCTTTCGGACGAAAATTCACCTTCATGGCTACGTTCTCTCGGCAATCGAGGACAGGAGAGAGTCACAGGGAGCGGATGGAGACTCATCTCACATCCCGAAACTGGAGAGGTGGTGGAGAATGTCGAAGACGACTCGGACGCGGAGGCAAATAACGGGGCGCGCATTGAGGAGAATGGCCAAAGAGAATATGGGACCATGGGGGCTAGGCCGAGGCAGGAAGACAGCGACTCGTTGAACGCTCACAATCAATGGAGGGATTAGGCGTTTTTACCTCTCACGAAGGTGGGACGCCGAGCAGACAGTACATCATGATCGAGTGCGAGCAACTGAACTGTCGGTATATAACCATGTCGGGCAGAAGAAATGAAATGAAAGCAACTCCTTTTTTGTTTAATCCCTGGGCCACACAGAACGATGCACTAGGATATATAGAAAACCCCCCCAAAAACTAACCAATACTCGACTCTAACCCTGATTGCTTCCCCTTCCACCCCTCTTACTCCTATCAATATGCCGCCTCAGAACCTTCCTCGTCTCCACCAGACTCCTCTTCTGCTTCGACTTAGCCTTACCCAACGTCATGAAGAAGTTCTTCTTCTTCGACTTCTCCCTGTTCGTCGTAGACTTGCCCTCCGACACCTTCTTCTCCCTCCTGATCGCCTGCGTGGACTTGTGCTCCTCGCGCGACAGCTTGCCCTCCTTGGCCATCGCGATCCTCTCCTCCTTGGTCGTCTTGCGCAGCGTGGCCGGTAGCTCGATCTGCTCGGCCGTCACGCCCTCGTCGATATGTCGCGCCTCGCGCTCCTTTTGTCGCTGCGTCTTGACGCCCAGGACTTCCTTCTTGAGGTTGGCTTCCATGCGTAGCTCCTGGAGCTTGGCAAGGTCGGCGGGGGTGAGGATCGTGGTGGTGGCGAGCTTTGAGATGGACGTGCTGTTCTCCTCTTTGCTTGCTGCGGCGTCGTCTTCTTCTTCGTCTTCCGACTCGCCAGTCTTGCGCTTCTTCGGTGCTGGTTCTTGCTCGTCATCAGAATGAATAACGTCAATCCAGCCACCCGAGTCATCGCTATCGATGGATTCAACTTCCCAGTCGCTAGAATTATAGCCCTCCTCGTCTTCGTCCTCGCCGTCCTTCTTCCCGTCGCCGTTGTCGCCCGCAAGCGCTCTCTCCTCCTGTTTCCTCCGCTTTTGTTCCTCCTTCCACTTCTCAAGAAGCTCAAGACCCTCGATACCGCTGGCCTCCTCTTCGCCAAACTTCTTATGCTTAAGATCGCCAGTCTTGAGGCCGATTGTGGCATCTTTGCCACGATCCTTCTTCCGTAGCAGCTCCGCACCGACTTCTCGGTACAGAGAGAGTAAACCCTTGGCAGCCATCATGACGCCCTTATCTTTGCTCTTGCGGTATTGCACGAGATCCTGGAGGAGAGTCTCGTTCATCGCTAGTGGTTGTCGAACGCAAACTTCCCGGATGGCGTTGAGACCAGCCGCCGCGACTTCGGCCGCCGAAGCTTCCGAAACGAATTCGTTGGCAACCTTCTGGATAAGCGGCTCGATCGACTCGGGGGGAACGAGGTTATGTGTTCCCTGGGCAAGAGACGCTAGGAACGAAGTGACGGACTGTTGCTTAGGCGTGAGGAACTTGTGGAACCAGGAGTAGAGCGAAATGACGGTTAACTTGTGAAGACCGACAAGCCTTGTGACAAGCTGTAACACGAGTAGTCGGGTATCAAGGGTAAGCTTCGCTTTGGTGTTCTGGAGATGTTTAGAGAACAGAGTCTCGCTAAAGGACTGAGGATCATGTAGCAAATGAAGAGCAGAAAAGTTGAGCGGGTGAGGCGCGTGCTTTTTCTTTTCTTGCCTTGTGATCTTCTCCTTGGCACGATCTAGCGCCTTTGACTTCTTTCTCGTCTTCTTGTTGATACCCAGCTGGTGCTGGACCTTTTTAAGATCGATCGTTTCCTCGTCGGAACTATCGTCCTCGAGCTCCTCACGTTCCTTGTCACCTCCGAGGAAGAAGCGCACAGCGCCGACAACCACTTTCTCGTTATCCGATAGGCACGCCTCTTTCATGACGTCGACCGGTTTCGCGTCCGTCCAGAGTTGGCGTTTCCACAGCTCTCGCGTAAGCTTCACCGCCCAAAGCGCCTTGGCGGACGTACGGTCCCCGGTAACCAAGTTGTAGAGCACGGTCTGCACCGTCCGGTTCAGCGGATGGTTTATGGACTTCGAATTCGAGTTTCGGAGATCCATGGTAATCTTCTGGAAGAGCAGGGCGCGCAGAGATTTGCTAGGCGACGACACAAGGATCGGAAACAACGTCGTCAGCAGACTCGCCGAGTCCATGACATCCTTTCGCCTCAGCAGTACCAGGCTCCCCACGATCTTCTCCCGCAGGTCGGGGTTGAGTATGGCATGGTGTTGCGTCAATATCGTCTTCAGATCCTCGGGGAAAGTCTTCGTCTCTTCGATGTAGCAGTCGGCGACGTGCGCGATGAGGTCAATGATGTTGTGGAACGACTCGACCGATTCCGCCGTGGCTGTCGAGGGCGAGACGAGGAAGATCTCTTTCTGGGATTCGTACTGCTGCCATTGCTTTAGGAAATCGTCCTTGTATGATCTATCGTCGTAGGAGTCAGTATTTCCCCCCAATATCCTAGGGAAGAAATGGAAGTGGGTGGGCGGGTGGCTGGCTGGCTTACCTAGGGTCGCGGCGGATCTTGTTTTGCAAGCTCGCGCTAGGGCACAATTAGCATTGGCGATTCAAGGAAAATCGCCCGGATGGATGTTCTTACAAGTCCGCATCGATCTTCTCCAGCGCGGCAACCTTTCGTTTGACCATCTTGTCGGATTTTACAGGCACTACACTGCACTGTTGTGAGGAATCTCGGTCTGGACAGAATTGAGGGGACCGACTTGCTTCAAAAGGAAAATTTCGGGCAACTTTTCTTCTGCTAAATTTCTTATCTTATCTCTTATCTTATCGGCCATTTGGCCCCCACCTTTGTGGGGCGGCCAGCTGGTACCAGCTGACAAAAATATAGTGCTGCGTCTTGGGAGTCAGGATCCTTAACCTCCATCCCTGCAACTTGTCCAAATCGACATCGTGGGCTGGAAGGAAGGCCTATCAACATACAAGACTGCCTAACACTTTTGGTAGAGGCTAGTGAGAGACAAGCAAGCTTTTATTAAATATTCCCTGAAGGGCCCTTGAAAGGGACACAGCTGCCGGCAATAGGAAACTGGCAAAAGAGGGGCGACTCATGTGCATACTTCGTAGTTCGAACAGATTTGACGGATTGTGGCTGTGGTACACGTGAGTTGTTGTCAGGGACGAAACAAAATCCATGGATGCCCTCGCGCGAGTCCATCTTGAAAGTTGCAATACCTATGGGCTTGATGGCCTCCATAGTTTGGTAGATCAGCTAGAAGACCACGATGCATTACAGGGTTCTGTTCGCTTGTAGGAGGAAATGGGAAGCTAGTTAGGCCTCCTTTTCGGTGCAGAATTGAAATCAGGTCTTCGTAGTCTCATTACTCCGCCGAGAGTTTACGGTGGCTTCCCCTATGAGCATGTACTGTCCTCCCTCAATTATATCTAAACAAATTAAGAGTGGCATAGGTGAGCGGCGCACTAAGTTTACAGTGTAGATTCTCGATATTGACTGGTGATACATCGCCAAACCCAGCAGAATTCATCTCTTCATTCAAAGCCCCCAGGTTCATCCTCGCGCAATCAGACTGGCTGAACATTGGAAACGAATCTCATACTCCTTAGTTTACGGGAGGGAATAGACTCTTTGGCGAGATTGCCTCATAGTGGTCACCAATAACCCGAAGCGCACTCCATCACTCTGTGGTATGACTACATTGTAATAATTATCTTAAGAACTGGGGAAATCCAGCCATCAAGGTCGTCTCAACCAAGAAAGGAACTGGCGAGCCCGATACAACTCTGATGAGATTCTGCGTAGACGATAGAGACCTACCACTGCGGATGCAGTTGCGAATTGATCTCGACTCCTTCCATTGCCGGGACGCTGCTGGTATCCTCTAATAATAGTTCTAAGAATTCATGGGTCTAGTCGAAGGACCCCTAGACTCGCATGGCATGGCATCCAGCAGCGATTGTGAGAGACTGAACTTGCCTCAACTCACGCACAATAATATTGCGTGATGCAATGCCACAGCGGCATTGGCCCAGTGACCCTTTGGCGTCCAGGCTCGTCAATTTATGAGTCGCTTCGTGACACGCCAACGTCTGTTCTTCAGCAACCTGAGGAGGCGCGTGTAACATCTTTGTAGCCGCAGTTGCGGACCGCTCCCTTCTTACAGGCCGCGCCTATATATTCACAAGGTCGAAGATAAAACTAATTTTAAGCTCATATATAAGAGACACTATTACTCCATCCCTTGCAGCAATATCAACGCTACTCTTACAACAGCTAATAACAGGGGTTTCGACTCTAGCAATAGCAACTCTAAGGGTCAGGTCAAGTAGGGCTACTAGAAGTCAGCCTCTGATAGTAGTTTTAGTAGAATAGATATTGTTTTCTAGGTGTCAGCGAATTACATAACATCAATGCGGATAATCGACAATATACTCGGGAAATTTGATAACCAGTTATCAACTAACTAGGGCACCACCGCACTCAGGAGTTCACGCATCTACACACCTATCTTCATAAAGTACGCTATCAGCATGTGGCAGCTGTAGATTGAGGTCTGGCCTATCTTCAATGCGGCAGGTACGATAACTGAGTTCATTGTTAAAGTGTCGTTCAAGATGGGTAGTGCCACGATAGCCTCGACGAAGTATAATAGCCTTATCACTTTCATGAAGGGCAAGGGGTGGTTCCTCGTGCAGGACTCACTGAAGACACAGCTCATCATGGACTGTTATTAAAGCAAGAAGCTTCCGGGGTTGGCATGCAGCAGAGCTTGTACCAACTGGGACAGTCTAGTGTAAGAGGGCAAATAGCACGGGGGCTCTAGAGGCTCAATCTCTATGGAAGGGTGCTGCTACTTGCGAGGATATTGATGTAGTATCAGTGGTGCTTTCCTGCTGAGCGGCATGGCTAGGTTTCTATTATTTTCTTAACATGAAAGTGTAAATAAATTCGAGTTTATCAAATTGATACTAGAGCTCGGAGAGATCTGACGAGACCACAGTGATATAAGTTTAGTTGTCGGAATCTATATACCCTCTCGTCAACCTCACCATCAGGCTCGATCAACTCGGCGTTAAAAACAGCACGGGCACACAATCCTCATCCGTCTCCAATCCCCTATAACTAATTATACGTCTTGTCGCGGGGATGGTGTGGGCTTGGACTCGGGAGCGGTCTAACTCATGCAAGGCCATCGATATAGGGAGGCACTTCGTATGATGGACTGAACTCCTGTATAGAATATCATGTTCTTATGAGCTAGTAGCGCCCCAGTATAGAAGTTGCCGACCGCCTAGCTATATCATGATAACCAGAAATCTCCATACATAAGAACTAACTATACGCAATATATTTGTAACAATATGTTGTCCATTAAAATGGCCCAGCAGCTCCTAAGCTCCACAGTCCCCTATAGTCACTTCGTTGCCACTGCTGGCCTTGTCCTCGGGCGGGATGCCGGCCGCCAGCTTGACGGGGAAACTTCATGCCTGTCGCGATGGGACCAGTAGAACCGAACGCTGTGCTTATCCACTTTTGGGTCGCCGGCGTTCCGCCATACCGAGTGACATAGGTGGAGTACGCGCTGCTATACCACGCTTGAGCCCTCGCCTCAATGGTCGCCAAATGTGAGTCGATCCAATATACATACAGGTCGCGCAAGCCTGCCCGGGGTTGATTAGAACCACGGGTGGGACGACCAAGCTCGTCGTTATGCGATCCCCATGTATATTCGCGGTCAAACTCATCGAGCGCATTCTCCATTATCTGTGACGACGTCCTGAATGCGTCCCAGATATCGTCTTGGTTCATATAGGAAAAAACAGCGTATACCTAATAGAATATATGGTTTTGTCAGTACGGTTGACTTCAACCGAATCACCGGTCAAAAAGGAGTCATGCGTAACCTACAGAACGGTGAAATCTCCGAGCGGCAAGGTTGTTGTTGGTATCATCCCTGATGTTTTCGAGGGCAAATATACTTTTCTTCCTGTTATTGATTTGTGTCTCGAGAAGTGCCAGTCTCTCGGGGGCCTGCATCGACCCTAGCCCCTGACCCATCGCAAGCCATGCATCGAGACCATTCTCGTTCGTGATTGAGAATTTTCGTGTACCGCCAGCGTCGCAGAGAACTTCGCTCACCCAGTCGACACTTGCGGCGGTGTAGCCTGCGGGAAGAGGGCCCTTGTACAGAAACTTCATGAACATCTTGAGCAGTTGGACTTCATAGATGTGATCGGCTAGATATTGTTAGAGGCCTTGTGAGTGATGGGAAGAGGGGGTTCAACTCACTGTCAAACTGGGTCGTGTCCACATCTCTTCCATGATGTCGCTCAATATCTAACTGGCACCCCGACGTCGCATCATCCACGTACCCCCACCACTTCGTAATTGCAGATATTTTCCTCGCCTGGCCGCAGGGTGGGTATTCATAGCCGTACAGCGAGGTTTTCTGGCCGTAGTCTTCCCACTCAATCCACTTTGCCTGGCCACTAGCCCGCTCAGATAGCAAGCCTCTCTTCGAGGATGAGCCCTCTTCCGGTCGGCAGCTCTCCGGGCTGCTTTCCTGGATGGCGCAAACCTCTCCATCCCTTCTCGTCACACCACTCCCTGACGACTCACACAACGGGCAAGGAAGAAGATCAGGGAGATTCACCTCCCCGGGGCAGCGCAGGCCCAGCATCTTGGACATAAGCGGGCCATACACCTGCGCTCTCTTCTCCAAGGCATTACCGGCATGCGGATCGACGCTACTGCCAGCTCCTGGGAGGTAATGTTCTGCTGAGCGCCGGTACGTGGCGTTATTATCATTGTCAATATCGCTAATATATCCCTCGACCCCAGCCAGGTCCCGCCTCTTGGTCGGCGTCCAGCATGCAGGACCACCCGAGGTAGGATAGACCTGCACCGGATCAAAATCGATAATAGGGAATGGTGACTGCGGCAAAGCCCACGAGAAGACTGACGGAGCGTCCAACGTGGCGTAGATGTCTGCTCCGGCATCAACACCGTAGCAGAAGGACGTACCACCGCTTCCAGTCTCAAACTCGGCGTGGAAGCGCATCCAGCCGTCAGCCACAAGGTTGACGGCGGCTGGCTCGATGTCGATGATCTTGCGGTTAAACTCAATGCCAAATGTGATGGCTGGCTTAATATGGGCCGTTACAAAGCCGTCCAGAGTCAGGCCGTACTCGAACGTCGGGGCCACGAGACTCTGGGTGCCGTCCTTTTCGGGTGACGCTTTGGACGTTGGTTGGTAGGCGCTGGATGCCGCGGGATAGGTCTGTTGGGTGTCCCAATCGGCCAGAACGACTTTACTCTCGAGGCTGACGCCTAGATTTGCCTCTCCTTCAAGCCGACCATAGAGCTTGAAGTTGGGACCGATGGTGACGAGACCGGGCACGCTAAAGGCGGCTCCAAATTTGTCGGCGGATAGAAGGAGTCTATCATTGGTGTCGTACATCATCGTTACCGCAGCATCGACTGTGAACTTGGCTTCGACATGGCCCTTGTTGCGGAAGTAGAGAAACGAGTTGCTGAGATCGGGTATGAGATTATTGCTTAGAGTGGCGATGAGTGTAAAACCATAGTTGGTATCAACCTCAACGTCCACCTCGGCCTTGATCTCGAGCTTTGCCGCAACATTGGGACAGGTGAGGACCTCGTCGACGATCTTGACGACGAACTTCTCCTGATAGCTGTGGCTGCGCTCGGGGCTAGGTGTGACGGCGCCGAGGAGCTCCTGCAGCCAGTCAATGATGTCCTCGCCGAACCATCTCTTTTGCAGCTCATCGCGCGAGACACCGCCAAAGTGCATGTCGTCTCGCCATTCTTCCTCTAGCCATCTCTTGTGGGATCCACCAACCTCCTCGAGGCTGCGCTTTCGCTTCTTTTTTGTGTGTCCGGCCTTGTTGACGATATTTTCCCAGTAGTCGTCCTCGTTGCTGTAGTCGATACGCACTTGGGTGTTTCCGAGGTCCCGGGGCACACGCCGGAAATCGTAGTCGAAAGTGAGGTCGTAGACGGGCGAGCCCTCTCCGGATACGACGCCGCGCTTAACGAGGTGATGGGGGAGTTCCTGGTTGTCACTCACAGCCATCGCCTTGACAACGGCGTAGCGGCCTGGGCCGCATCCCTCTGGCATCTCGATAATGGTGCCAGGGGCGCCATGGCCGAGGTGGATCTTGTCGCAGTTGGAGTCCTCTGATGTGTCGGTGCAGATCATGCGAACCGTCTGCTCCTCCTCGCTCACAGCATCGAAGCAGTCGAACACGTCCCAGTGGGAGCCGTCCCTACGGTCCAAGGAGATCTGGATTTCTTCTGGGCTGGCAAGCACGACGAAGCCGAAAGGGGATGTTTCAGGAAACTCGCTGGTCAGCTCTGTGCTCTCGTACTCGCCGCCGAATGTGGGGTCAAGCCGCAGTTTGAATCCGGTATCTGGATGGTCGGGAGGATGTTCAAACAAGTACTCGAGTGGGACGGGCAGGAAAGGTGACTGGCCGTGCTCGGGCTCGCAGCAGAAGGACCGTTGTCTGTCGTAAACGCCACAGTCATCGCCCTCTCCCTCCTTGGAGGTGGCCAAAGAGACTTCCCATCCCACATCACCTAGGACACATATCAGTCGATACCTCTTTTAGGAGGCGTGGGGGGCGACTAGGTAATACTTACAGTGGTTATCATAACAATTCCCAGGCTTGCCTCTCCACTTGCAATTTGCCCAGCTTTGATCCTTGTTGCAGCAGAACTTGTTCTTCTCGCCAAACCAGGACCGGCAGTTGCCATATTTCCAGGTAAGTTCGTTTTCGTCGTTATTACATTCATCGCCGCAGTCTGTCCAGCGACATTGTGGCATCTCGGCCACAGCAGGGCTGGTGACGGATGTAAGTCGTTAGTATTCCTCATCAATGACCATTTGATGTTTGGATAGGGGGGGTGGCCGGGTGTCACAGCATCGCCATGACACTCGGAAAACAAGCAGCGCATCAATGCTTACCAGCAATAAAACTTGTGGCCATCCCAACAAGACGATCCATCTCCCCACTTGGACATTTGCAGAGCAACTTCACCGGGGTGGCATTGGCCGTTACAATAGGGGGTGCCGCCGCGCCAGGAGCAGGTTTTTGGGTCCGGGGCAGACGACACTGGGCAGCAGAGGGCGGTGTACTTGATGGTTAGAGGGTTCATCCACACTTCTGGGTCCGAACACTGGCTCTTGGTGATCAGGATCTCGCCAGGTCGACAATGGGTAGAGCCGCAGTCGGTCACTCGACATTTTCCCCCATCGGCGTCCTGCCACGGGTCAACGGTTGATGCTAGGGCACCAATTCCCTTTGGATATAGAACTCCCTCGAGAGCCTCAAGGTTGTGGGTGTCGAGATCTACAGCCCATATCAGGAGACCACTGGGGGCGGGTGGGTGTCAGCACCTTCGTGTCTTTCAGAGCTTATAGTAGGAGACCTTCCGAGGACTCTACAGTATCGACGTTCGCCCAAAAGAGTTTTGGCTGGGGGAATCGACCGGTTACACTTACCCAAGACCTTTATTATTGGCATATTCAATCTTCTGTTGGAATGTATCCTGGTCGTCATACGACACCCATTGGTCCTATGGGTATGTGTTAGCCATCAGGCAGGCAAAAAAAAAAAACGAAAAAAAAAAAGAAAGAAAAAAACGGTGGCGAAGTGCGTCTAACCCCATTCCAGGTGATATATTTGACGGCATTCTCTTCGTCGTAGTACGGCGCAAGATCATACTGCGTGATGATGTCCTGGATCTCTCGGAACGACAATGTTCCTGAATTATCCGTGCAAGGGCCTTTCGCGGCTCCGCCCAAAAACATACACCCAGGCTTATAACAAGATGGGTCTGCTAGCTGGAAAGAACGTCCGTAGAAGCCAAGACCCAGGTTGACCTTGTCGGCAGGAACGTCATTGCGCCAGAGGAGGTTGAGGGCCATGTCGATTTCGGTCAGGTTGGTATGCGCCAGCACCTGCTTTCCTATGGGATTGTCACCATCCCAGATGCCGTGCAAGTCGTAAGCCATGACGTTGACGAAATCTACCGCCTTTGCAGTTTCTTTGAGATCGAAGTGGCGAAGGTACTAATATCCAATATCCCTAGTTAGCAGGCGAGGCGAGACGAGACGAAACATGACGCTACGGGATACATGTTGAATGGTCTCACCCAGTAGCTGGTTGGGGCAGTGAAAGATATCTCCTTGCGGCCACCAGGCATGTTGTCGAACGCTTTTCTCATTTCCTGAACGAGCTTGGTAAAGTTGACACCGTCCTCGGGCTGACCACCGCGATCTGGCGCGCCAGGGTACTCCCAATCAATGTCGATACCGTCGTAACCGTACTTGGTCATAAACTTCATGCACTCTTCAATAAACGTGGCTCTCTTGGGCTGCGTTGACACGAGATCACTGAAGACAGGTTGCCAAATGGTATGGTTATCGTTGAATGTCCAGCCCCCTAGGGCGATTACGACCTTGAGGCCAGGATTCGTCTTTTTGAGCTCCGCTAGCTCACTGAAGGTAGACTCCGGAGGAGCCTGCCCATCTTCGTCATTCATGGGTATAATCTCATAGGTGGTTGGTCTGATGTAGCCAAACGAGTAGTAGACGTGAGTGAGGCTTGAGGCCGGGATATCACGGATTGGCATGCCGATGCATTTCTTCTTGTGATTCCAGGCCTCGTAGTACCCGATGATACGCCTTTGGACGTCGCCATTGGACTTTCCCGAGCCTGGTTGCGCACAGTTGCTCTGGCAACTTGTCTCCTCGTCCCCGGTCACCTTGCAGAAGTCTTCGGTGGTGCCGCAGAAGCCGAATTGAGAGCCTAAGAGAAGGTATCAGCAAATAACTCCGGGTCAAAAGGGGAGTGGAGGGTAGAGGGCCGCGGGGAACCACATACAACAGACGTTCAAAGGGCATGTTTTTCCTGGCGTTGCTGCGAAGCGTCCACATCTACGAAGGAATTACGAGCTTGTTAGCGCATCATGCTTTGTTATTCAATGAAAGGCCATGAGTGAGAGGGACGATGGCGGCCCCTAAGGCGAAACAAAATAAGGACAAGTGGAAAAGGGGAAGAGCGTGGGGAGAAAGACAACGACAGCGTCGACTCACTCGGCTTTGGCATCGCAGTTGCTCCAGCAGACATCGTTTGGACTTTGATCATTCGTCCCACAGTAGTCCGGGCCATAACCGCAGAACCCAGACTTAGCACAACAGGCATGGTTGTAGCAAGGCTTACTCTCGTCGCAGGCGAACGGATCGTCGTCTCGTTTGGTGAGGCCGGGAAGCTCGGGGAACTCAGGAGCTGAAGCAGGCGAGACGTACTCGTCGGCCTTGCATACTCCCTGTGGCGGTCGCACCTTGGCAGCAAGGTCCTCCTGCGTCAGCAAAACACTAGGGATGGGGAGACAGATTAGGTGTCCTCCGTCATCATGCGCCTCGCGGGTTGTCAACTGCCAACGCCGGTGGAAGCCTTCATGGCTGTGGTGACCGGGCAGGCCATCAACAGCGAAAGTAAGGAAACAAAGGAAAACGGAAAGAATGTGTGGAAGCCACATGGCTTCACGAAGAAAATGGGTATATCAGAAATGAGTGACTATCTTGGAAGTACGTCAGACACTGGAGGCTTCAAAAGAGTGGATAGAGCGAGTGAACAGCTCTCTGCTCTGGGTGATACTAAGACCTCATCCTGGAGGCGACTGCGAGCTATTGCTCTCTGATATATGGATGCGAGAAGCGTGTGAGAAGCGTGATAGTGAAATCACGGGCAGTCCCGTTTTGGAATACTATTGACCTTGCCAAGTTCTTCAAGCAGGGGTTGCGGAGGCCCAAGCAATCTTCATCTCCGCATAGCGCGGCCGCACAGCGCGGGCCGATGCGAGCCTGCAAGGATTGTTCCGCGCACCTCATCTCCCAGCCGTGCTTGGCACTGGTGTTACGACGTGCTGTGGCATGAAATCACGTAAAGAGCGCGTAGAATAGACTACAGTTTAAAATGAGACGCGGGATGACAGTGATAGCTAGTCTGATTTGGGATCAATATCACAGTCAACACTCAACCCCATGACTTGGGTTTCACAAATAAGTGGTGGCACTGCTCGGAACACAAGAGCTCGGTCCTTCATCCCACGCTTTCTATAGTCCGGGGGACCTGGGGTAGGTTACGCGATACCATGGCGATGCCAAGCATGTGTATCTCGGGGCATTCTCATTGTAATTCCGCGCTCCTTTCTCGGCATCCATGTCTATGTTGTCTACTTCGTACCTGTTGCCCTTTTGGGACATCACTCTCCAACCCACGCAGTTATCTGGCTCATCATCCGCACCTCTCTCCTTGTGTAATAATGGTAGACTAATAGCTCTTTCCCTCTCCTCTGTGAACGGGCGTCCAAACTCTCTCTCCAATCTCCAACTCGCAGTCAGTCGTTACAGCCCTCAATATGGCCATCATGGTCGTCATACACACTCTTTTGCTTTTTCTATCTTCTCCATCTTTTGCTTTCTACTTTTTGACAGTCGACACGCTCCCAACTGATGACCTCAGTCCTGGCTGCATCGCCGCCCTGACGGCGGAAGTCCCAGGGTGTTCTGTCGGGCTGAGGAGCTTTACTTACGTCGATTACTTCTCGTCTGATGTCCTTGACGAGGTCTGCACGACCGCTTGTTCCTCTTCTTTGGGTTCCTTTCGGAGCACCGTCATCACCGCTTGTTCTGGGGAAACGTTCGAGTTCTCTCCCGGCTTAGACGCCCCCATCGACTATGCCGCATTTCTTCTTGAGTATAACTTCAACCGCGGTTGCCTTGAAGACAACGGAAGGTGGTGCAATAATGTTGCCTTTGAAGCAGCGGGTGGCGACCCGGCGATTGGCCAAACTTTGAGTGAGTTGTTCCCATAATCGTGTCAAATAATACGTTGGCGGATGGTCCATGGAAGATGAAGATAGTACTGACTTGGGAACAGAGAGACAAGCGTTGGATCCATGTGATGATTGTCTCATAAAAGCGTTGCAGTTCAAGGCGAGCTCGCCCATTGAATCCAACGATGAACTAGTGTCTGCGTATAACTCCTTCACGTCGAGCTGTTCCAAGACGGGGTTCCCGCTGACCAGTTCCCCTCCTCCATTCACCCCAACGGCCGCGAGCACCGTGACCTCAAGTGTTGTGCCCTCTTCGGCACCCACATGCGAGGGGATCGTGTATACCATTCAGCCGGGCGACACTTGCCAGACGATCAGCGAATCTGAGGACATCGGTACCGCGTGGCTTCTGTACGATAATGATCTTCCAGCCTTCTGTTCTGAATTCCCGGAAGAAGGAACTCTGTGTATACAGAATACCTGCACTACCTATACGGTCCAGACCGGTGATACGTGTGCGTCGATTTCTCTGGCACACGAGATATCCGAGGTGTTGATTTGGACGTGTAAGCTCGCAGAGTGTACTCCTCCTAGGTAGAACCCCTTCTTACACATCGCAGGGAACCCGATCGTGGGACCGTCTTGTCGCTCCATTGCGCTTTCAGTGGGAGACGAGATTTGTCTCAGTCCCCCCGGAGGCGGCACCCAGGTCTCTCCGACAAGCGCTTCGACCACCACACCTGCCTCTACACAGACACCTGCACCTGTGCCCACCGACATCGCGCAGGGAACAAACACCTACTGCGCAGAGTATCACCAAGTTCAGCCAGGGGAGTACTGCAACTTTCTAGTCGTGCGTTTCTCTATTTCTTTGGAGGACTTTTTATTTTTGAACCAGGGCGTCAATGAGCTGTAAGTGGCGAGAGAAACATGGTAGAATCTCCCTTCTTATTTCGAGAGCTGGCCTTACTGACTCGGTCTCTCAGTTGTACCAACCTCTTCGCCTTTGAGAGCTACTGTATCCGCCCAGTGGGCAGGATTGACGATTACGAGGGTCACCCTGGCTACATTCCCCCAGAGTCCGTCGTCCCTACCGTTGTGTTCAGTAGTCTTCCGAAAGCAACATACTCGCCACCCGCGATCAGCATCGCACCGGAACTTCCCCTAGCGAGCGGTACTCGCAAGGACTGTTACATATATGTCAATGGAGAAGACCTCCAAAGCGTTGATCTCGAGTACACACTCTATAATTCCTTGTGTGAGCTGTTGGCCGGCGCTTGGGGGATCTCGATGGCTGAGTTCTCAAATTGGTATGGCTGCCTCCTCCACCTGGGTAGAAAGCCAGCAGAGCTTGGTTTCTCTAGCTAATTTCGAACATAGGAACCCTTCCCTCGAAGCAGATTCGTCAGAATGTGCACCGGAGTCGGGTTATAGATATTGCATGGCCGCGTATGACAAGGCTATTGTGACCGCGACGCTCCCTGCCGAAACTCCGGTGGCTTCTGAATGGCCCATCAGGGTAAGTCATGTCAATTGCTTAAGCCCTCCCTTGAACCCAGTCAAGACTAATTCACGAACCGACGATGTAGGACGGCACTACGTCAGAGTGCGGGACGTACTTCCCGGTCAGGGGCTCGGTGACATGTGCGCAGGTCTTGGCAGTGTTTAATCTCCCCATGGCTACATTCTACGAATGGTATGTTATTGTGACCACTAGGATGCCTGGTCTTGGCTCAGTCGTTCAGCTATACTCACAAGCCTCCTAGGAACCCATCAGTCGGACCCGATTGCTCTGGCATGTGGCTCGGTAAGTTCTGTTCCGACCCTGTTCCGCCCCTTATTCATCCCATACTTTTAAGCTAACTCAGGGATCGAATAGGCTACAAGTATTGTGTCGGTCTTGACATAGACGAGCCAGCAAGCTCTACCACGCCAACGCCAAGCTCATCAACATCGGAACTACCGAGCCCAACATCGGGACCGTCCTCACCTCCAGGTCCCACCCAGGCTGGTATCGATCCGAACTGCGACACTTATCACCTCGTTGAATGTAAGCTTAACCCGTTGCTAGAGAGCTGGCTGATCAATGGTGCTAACAGTGGGAAACTATAGCCGGAGATAGCTGTTGGGACATCACCGTGGAGTACGGCATCACACTCTCGCAGTTCTACGCCTGGAATACCGCCGTCACAAACGACTGTGCTACCGGATTTTGGCTTGGATATGCCTACTGTGTTGGCGTCGCGCCACCAGGCCCGACCCAGGAGGGTATAGATCCTAATTGCAACGAATGGCATCTTGTTGAAGGTTTGTGCCCCTGCTCTCCATCCGGATGGATCACGACTAACGAGACGATAGCGGGAGATGGGTGTTATGACGTTGCTACCTCCCATGGGATCACGCTCACGCAGTTCTATGCTTGGAACCCTGCGATTACGAACGACTGTGCGAGTGGTTTCTGGCTTGGTTACGCGTACTGCGTCAGCGTTGCGTTGTAAAACATACATCTAGCACGTCCTCTTTCTCCCAGCTGCTATTATTATCACAGCCCGGCACGCGGCCACATAGGCGGGCGGGCGGTCAGTCACGGCAGAGAAGGGTAAGCTACCAATGAAGGGGCCGCGAGAAAACATCTAGATAAGCTATGAAGTCCGCCTTGTATCTAGTTTGTTATTCTAGACTCTTCAGTAGTCAGCACTTAAACCCTACACTGGTACACGTACCACTTATTGTATCACTTCTATACTACTTGACTGCCTTGCTTACCCAATAATAGGCATGTACGAACCTACTTTAAGCCTACTTATTAGTGATCCGAGTTGGTATCGTAGCAATGGAAGCGTGTTCCTCGTCCGATGAAGGACATATGATGGTTGCTCTTGTAAAGGAGAACTTCTCCATTATGAACACCTAGTATAGCTAATGTCACGGTCGATCTAATTACTCACGGCTAGACCGAATGATAACAAAAAGATGTCCCAAGTGTCGAAGTGGGCATTGCTTGACCCTAAGTAGTCCTATATAGTCACTGCATCTGGCTGCTTTTACAGCTAGGCTTAGGGCGTATGCTAGACAATTATTAGTATATATCATGGAGTCGGAAGATGGGCAATACTATGAGCGTCTAGTATAGCTCCAGAGAGCGATCTCTTGCGTCTTAATCATGTTATTGCTAAATTCAGTGTTTATGTAGTGATCTTATAGGTATGGCCCTATATGAGAAAATGTGTTCCGCAGGGCGAGAGAGACCAATATGATACACCTGAGAATATTTAGGGCGAAAACGATAGTCTTCAATCACGGAGAGGGGCCAGTGCAGCCCTGCCCGCAACATCACATCTATAACACAGAATGGATGTCCGCAACAGTTCCTGCAGGAAGCCGCCTCAAAGCTGCAAGAACTGACGAGCATCGTCAGGTATTGAGCATAGAATAGAACTAATTTATAGAAAAGAGAACCGGGAGTCGAGATTCGGACGCTATAATAAGAAGCTTTATAAGACGCAGGGACACGTTGAATCCGAGGTCTTATAAGATAGAACTCACACGCAGTAATAGGACGCGATATATGAACGACTAAACACAATAATAGTAAAGAACGCAAAAACTGAAGCTTAAACCAGGGCAACGGAAGAGTAAACAGAACTCAGTAAACCCGAAGCAAACAAGAAGGAAACCCCAAGGCTCGCCGTATGACATGGAACAACGTAGCTCCGTTAATGCAGCCCTCGCGCCTGTGATTCCCCGGCAGCGAATTATGTCTGGTTCCACCGTGGGCACGTCCCGTACTATTACATTATTATATTACCAGGTCAAATAGCCCATCTCCAGAGCATCCTGATAAACCCCATCAAGTTCCTGCACCCGACCCCAACCTAAGCGATCCACAAGGTACTTGATAGAGCCCAAGAATTCATCCGACATTGGAAGCCGTCTGACAATTTCAGGTGCAAATGATTCCAGGTCCTCCTCAGACACCTTCCATTCCTCAGGGATTTTTGCTGGTGTGAATTCAACAACCAGCATACCATCATCACGCCAATCCTTACCACCCACAAAGAGAACATCATGGTGGTAATAGCTTGGAGTAGAGAGATAGGACTTGACCATTCCCGGCATACGACCAGCGTTAGCTGGCTTCTCACCACGCTCCACTGCGTCAACTTGGACTTGATAGGTGCCCCGTGCGGCCTTTTCAGCCAAGTAGTGTGCTTTGCAGTCGTCAACTGAAGCATTTAAGAGGAAGAATATATCGAGGCGATAGCTAGTGAACTCGAGGCCCTCGAGGAATTCAAAGAGCTCCACCGCGTCAAACGAGTCTCGAGTTGCATCGGTGATATAGAAAGAATACCCGAAGAGGCGGAGGAGCGGCTGGGCACGAAAGCCTTTTGATATGCTTAAGGCGGGGCTGCCATTGTGGTCCTGGAATGGCACTTGATGTATCTCGCAGTGCCTAACTGGTCTTGGGTTGGTCATCTTGCTTTTGTTCCATTTGGGAGGCGACATTGTCGTTGCTTTTGACATGGGTAGGCTATCATTGAGATCTTGATCAAATTGTCGGGCCATTGTCTTGACAAGCTTGGAAATTGCTCTGATTCTAGCCCCTCTTTGCGCCTCTTTGTATCTCCCTTTCAAACTCCATTATTAGAACCTAATATATTTGGCAGGATTTTAGAAATTCAAGGGACGGGACCATGGATTTGACTTGATTGTTCACGTGATTTTCTTTAAATCACGTGTCAATGATCAGGACTCATCCTCCTCAAACGCTGGGCCACTGGACTCCTGGATTTCGATCGTCGGCTGCCTCTTAAAACGAAGGCAGCATAAAGTTAAAGAGTGTCTAACTCTCCTCTGTCATTGCCGACATGTAGAGATCCGAGGAGATGGGTCGGGATCAAAGCTACGAGCAAAGCAGCAGTTCAAATGCAGCAATGAAATTCGATAAACAGAAGAAACCTTCTAATAATTACACCCTGTTTTTGCTCATGTTTTTGTTGTTCCCCCTTGTGCCTCGTCCGATAAAAACTAAACCGCTTCGTTGTAAGTGCGATCAAGAAAAAAAATCCTTCATAATGTTATGTTTCCCTTCCCTGCCAATCCGAACAATGATGCTAGATCCAACGCAACGCCGAGTACTCAGACAAACGATCGAGGGAAAAAAAAATACAAGTGAAAAAGAAGAAACAAGAGAAAAGAAAAGAAAAAAAACACCACCCGAGGGTATGAAATGCCCCGAGGGTTTCGCAGAGATCATGACCGCGCATCATCTCAAGACTTGCCGTCACGCAAAGCTGTCCTCAGCTAGCCACCTGCTCGTCACCGTATCCCCATCTCTCTTCCCATCTTCTTCTTCACCGTAGCCAGGAAGAAGCCCTTCCCGGACAAGCGTCTCAAACACTTCATCCCTGGTCAGGACGACTTGCCTCTTCACGACCAACCCATCAAGAACCTTCAATCGAGCGCAGCACCCCACAAAGACAACCTCATACAATCTCCTCCTCAATCGCGTCGCCTCGTCAAGCCTGCTTGCATACTTGGCATCCCTCTCGGCATCCGCCTCGGGGAGAGAAAACCCATCCACGCCGCAGCCGTCCGCGCGCACGAGCACCTGCAGCGGCGGGTAGAAGCCCAGAGTCATGGGGTTATCCCTGAGGTCCAGTCTCGTCAGGTGCGGAAAGTCCGTCAGCAGCTCCGTCACCCTCGTCGAGTCCGCGAGCCTGTTGCCCGCCACCAGCAGCGTCTTCATCCGGGGCACGAAGCGCAGCGGCGACAGGTCCGAGATGGCGTTCGAGTTGATGTTGAGCGTGCGTAGGTTGGGCATGAGCTGGCCGAGGTTGCTCGGGAGCGACTGCAGGCCGCAGTTGGCGAGCTCGAGGAGCTGGAGATTGAGGAAGTCCACCTGCGGCTCGAAGCACTTGATGTAGTTGCCCGAGAGGAACAGCTTACGCACCTCGTACGCGCTCGAGAGGAACGATACATCCAGAGCCGAGCTGCCCTTCTGCTCCCGCAGGGAGAGGCTGTCAAGATAACGTGCTTGCGAAAATCCTGTAATCTTGGTCATTTGGTTCCTATCTGCGTGCAGAAGCCGCAGTTTTGGTAGTTCGCTGAGATCTAGAGTCTGGAGCTTGTTGTCGCTGAGATCGAGGTACCGTAGCCCGTGCACCTTGCTCTCGCATTTGAATGATTCGAGCTGGTTTCGCTGTAGCTTGAGTGTGGCGAGCGCGCCTAGCTTTTCCACCCCCCTAATAGACCTGATCTTGTTACCCGCTAGGTCGAGTTCCGAAAGCCTCTCGAGTGTGCACCCTTCAAAGTCGACCTCCTCGATGAGATTGTTTCTCGCGCGTAAACTGAGAAGTCCATCGAGTTCGTCAACTCCATCGAGGCTGGTCAGAAGGTTGTTGTCCGCTTTGATGCTTCGCAGGTGCACCAGGTTCTTCAACGCCGACAGGCTTCGGATATCGTTGTTGGAGATGTCAAGGTACTGGAGGTTGGCAAGATGGTCCCATGATGTCAACTCTGAGAGCATGTTGTGACTGACTCGAAGCTGTCGAACTGTAGATGGCACTCCATCGAGATGCCCCAGCGCGTTGCTCGAGGCGTCGAGGCTGACAAGTCGTCCGCAGAACTCGTCCAGCATGTGGAGACTGGAAAGTCGCTTTTCCTGAAGGTCGAGGGACACGAGGCTATCCCAGAACGGCTCAGATGGCTCGACCTCCGTCAACCGATCCACAAGCTCGCGGATCGTAACTGACATGACCTTCTTGGACCCATCACCCGACACTAGGTGCCGATCCCCCACGATGTAGCTGACCTCGAATCCGTAGGACTGGTCGGCGTTGTTCATGGTAAACTCCGAGAGAGGGCTGAGGGAGAGGTTGCCGATATTCTGGCCGATGATGGCGCTTGCATCTACGTCGATGTCTCCCGCATCCCTGGTGCCTGTTGACTTGATGATGAAGCTAACGCTCCTGCGACGAGCATCCGGCGTGACGTGCTCAACAGTGCTATTGTGCTCGCCGACAATGCTGACCTGCCTATCCTGAGACGCGGCTGCTGAAGCTCCGCTATCCTCGTCCTGCTCATCGATCCGCGATACCGGTCGAGGCACGAATGCTACTTTTGCGTACGATGCCTGCCGGATGAAGCCCCGAGATCCCTTACGATAATTGGACGGTATGCCGTTGGGTTTGTGGGCGCTTCCCGCTGGCTCTCTCACCGGAGAGTCGTCCTGTTCGGCCACAATTTCGACGTGGGATTCATCCTCCGACAGGTCGTTCAGATCTTCAGGGAGGACGTCCCTGATGATGGAAGCAACGGGCGATGAGAATGAAATCGTAAGGTTTCGGCGCTTGGATGGCGTGCGGCTCTTATCGCGGCCCTCGTTGATAGTGATTTCATGTTCCACCTCTTCCTCGTCACGAGCCGGCGAGGTTGCTGCCTTACTTTCCAACTTCGTCAGCTCGTCTCGAGCACGCGAGAGGGCATCGTCCTCGTCTAGGGCCGCGTCGGGAGACAGGGTAATGAAACCCTTCCTTCCAGCCGGTGTCTTCAGGGGGCTTGATGGAGATGCAATGTTGTCTAGTCCAATGACTGGCTGCTCCTTATTGTCTGTCGCAAGCTTCAAGTTCCTCATTTCCATTGTCATATCAACCGTAAGATCGGGGATGCTGGCAAATGGATCCTCTTCACTGTCTTCAGAAGGCAAAATATTGGTCGGCATTCGCGTGCGGTTGCCGTGCTTCTTCCTGATCCAGACATTATTCTCTTTATCGAGATACATGCTCCCGACTTGATCCGGGATTAGATGGCTGACGCTCTGAGGAGCAATCGTCTTCTTCGTTTCCGAAGTCCGAGAAGAACTAGTGCGGTTGGTAGAGGAGCCACCAGACGACGTGGAAGGAAACGTAACACCAGTATGATTTCCGGAGTCGGCGTTGTTGTTCTGGTTGTTGTTCTGAGTGATACGAATATTAGGCGGATCGCTGAACTCTACGTCCTCGGGCATATCCGCGAGATTAGTCCGTCCACGGGTGCTCAGGCGCAGTTGTCGCTCAACCTCCTGAGCCGTGCGAATCGCTTCCCTCGCAAGGCCTATGGATCGAACCGAGGACGTGATGACTTCACCCATATCGCTCATCTCCTGGTACTTCTTCAATCGTCTGAGGATCTCGGGATCTTCCTGTCGAGTGGGCACGGCTCGGGCGACGGGTGGGCCGTCACGACTGGGGGGTCGAGAGAATGGTTCTTTTGTTGATTCCTGCCAACTGTCGTCTCCGTGCTGGTCCATACCCGAGAATTCATTTTCCGCCTCAGATTCTTCGACGCTTGCAAGTGCAGTCGGGCGGACTTGGTTTCTGATCATGGCCATGATCTGAGCGGCCTCATCAAGGAAGTCCTGCGTCTTCATGGATGGCTTGCGCTCACATTCGGCGGCGATCATGGAAGCGCCGGTAGCGGTAAGTTGTGCATTTCGGAGAGGGGAGCGTTTAAGTTTGTTTCCGTGTGATGGGATGCTGTCTTCTATGGGATTCTTTTCGCGTTGCACGGAGCTTCTCTGGCTAGGGGTGGGCGTTCGCGGGCGGAGAATTTGGCGGTGCGCAAGCACCTCAGGATTCGCCAGCTGTTGCACTTCGCCAGGGCGAGCGTCCTTCTTCTTCTTTCCGATTGCCGCCTGCATTTGCTTGTGGGTGCCCTGCACGGTATCGACGTTCGCAAAGTCCTCTTCCCTGCCATAGGCAATATCAGATTTGTGGAGCGTTCGGCGGCGTTTTGGGGTCGGATCCTTAGACGGCGATGTCCTCGGTCTCTTTCCTTCGGAGCCACTGTCTCGTTTGGGCGTATTGAGGAATCTATGGCTGCTGCCGGAAGCATTACGCGACCTGGATGCCCCACGCAACTCCGATTGTGACCCGGATGCTGTTGATTTTCTGCGACGTCTCCTTATGAAGAGCTGGCTCGCATCCGACGGTGAGGAATCAAGCTCCGTTCCGAAAGCTGGGGGTATATTTTCTCGCTGGGATACGTTGCTGTCAAAGTCCCCCTCACCCAGAGACTCGCCGTCTGCCGAGAATCCAGACACATCGCTCGTGAATTGGTAACCCTCGAGGTCTCCGCCACCGAAGCGACTAACTGACCTTTGCCTTTGCTCGCTTGGTTCCACTTTAGGTTGCCTATCGTGGGAATTGTCGACCGAGGCCTCGAAAGGATTTGTCTGGAACGATTGTTGCGAAGAACTTGACATTTGCTCCTCGAACTGGCTGATGCGGCGCATCAAAGTCTGATTTGTGAATGTATCGTAAGGCCCAAAGAGCTTCAAGGGGCTTCCCCCACTGGCTTGAGATTTCTGATCTCTCTTGTCTGGGCTCGGGTGAGGTGCTCGAGGAAGATGCGGGCTGATGTCAAATTGCACATGTAGGTTTCCCGGTCCCGCCCTAACACTCGGGAATTGTTTGGGTGTGCTCGCTTGTAGGGACTCCTCGGGAAGCATCTCAGACGACTCGTTACCAACCGGACTGAGGAGGCGGTGTCGGAATGAGCCTTCGGCGGACCTACCACCTCTACGAAGGTTTAGGAACCCGCCGCTCCGTACGTAATCTTCGGTCGTGTCGGCAGATTCCTTGAAGCGCTGGGGAGGGCCATCCAGCGCCGTACTATCCTCCACCGCAGAGTCCAGAAGCATTTGGTTGACGCGCAGGTTTTCCAGCCTGGCTCGCAACTGATCAGCCGGGAGGTCCATGGGTGCAAAATCGATTTGTCCGTCGCCGGAACTGTGCTTGGATAAGAAGATGGGACTAAAGTCTTCGTTTTGAACAACGCTCTGGCTGCTCGGTTTCCGAGACTCTTTCTGATGTGGCTGAGTTTTTTGTTCCTGTTGTTCTACCGGCTCGTCGTTTCCGTCGTCGACGGCCTCGCTGTGTTCTTCAAAGCTCTCGTCTTGGTGTATGCTAAAGTCGTATTCGCTCTGTAGGCCTACCGAGTCGTCTACCATTCGATACTGCATTTCCCTGGCACCTTTGCGGGGACTGGGACTAGGAGTTACGTCGTCGTGCCTCACTGGGCGAGAGTCTTCTGAAATTGCGCTATCATCTAGGACCGGAGGCGGTCGGAAAGCAGGTGGGCTGGAGGGTAGGGTAGTCTCGTTCCGGATGCTGTCGTCTTCTATAAACGGGTCCTCGGTCGTTTCGGTAATGTTCTGCACGGGAGGGGGTCTGAAGATGTCCTCCAGGCCAGCAGCAGCGGAGCAGAATAGGTCGCGCTGCTCGCCGTAGGCCAATTCACCGTAGACTAGTCGCTTCTTCCACTCGGGCGTGTGGCCTTTGCCCTTGCCGGGAGATGCGCTTGGAGAGCGATGTTGTACTGTGTTGTGAACAACGGAGTTGTTTGTGGCTGCCGACACCGATCGGCTAACGTAGCGGCCTTTTTGGCTCCTTAGGGAGCCCGCATTATTGGATGGTTTGGATGCCCTGTTCTTGGGTAGAGTGATGTTGATATGACTTAGACTTCGCTCGGCAAGGACGTTAACACTATTATCGTTGGTGCCAATGAAGGAGCTCGTGGGAGCGCCCACTGGTCTCGGTATTCTACTCTCAAGACCCTTGGCGTGGGTTGGTCTTCGATTTTCGTTACGAGAAGAAGACTTTCTGGGTTGGATCTGGGCGATTGAGGATTCATCGGATCGAGGCTGGGAAACCCAATCCTCCGATAGGGAGTCGAGCCACGCATGCGCCATAGCTCAGTTTCTAGATGGGAAGTGTGTGTGAGGAATGTTGTGGTGTTATTGAGAGTCCATGAAGTCGAGAGGGAAAACGGGAGTCGGGGGATATGTCTGCTGTTTGGATGATGCAATCGTCGTCGGAAGTCTGATAAAGAAGAAGATATACGTATGGCTGAATTGGTAGTATGCCTCTTGTCGCGCTCAGCAAAGAAAAAAAAAGGAATAAAAGAAGAAGCAGAAGAGGACATCAATCGTTACGTTGAATCTTGTTCAGTGCGACATGCAGGAACACGACCACAATCGCGTTTGCGATGAGGTCGAGAGGAAACAGAGGGGAACTTCTGTGATTGGCTGATCAGGGTTGCTATGTCAACAAACAGGGATGCATGGGTGAGACGGACCCTTGCCCTTCGAAGTGTGATCACGTGATGCTAAGTCGAGGTTCTTCAAAGGAGCGCAGCTGTCGTCGCCTGGCATGTCCTGAAATATGCACCCACCCAGATGAGGATGCGTTTTCATGAATCGGAAGCCTGATGCAGTCAAAAGGGCACAGAGGACACCTTCAAAACAGCTCAAATGTGGTAAGAGAGGGATCATCCAGTCTCCTAACGATATATTGTAGTCGCTTGTCTGTTTTCTCGCGAATCCACATCAAGGACACCAAGGACACCGTGCCAATCGAGCAATATCGGGAACCACTTTACACGAGATCACGTGCTGGCGCGGGGTGTCGCGTCTGCTCGTCTCCCATGGTAACGCGCCTTCCCCTGGAACCACCGAAAATGCATCTCCACTTCTCAGCAGGCAACATTTGAACTCCATGTGTGTCTGGTGCATTTCCCGAGCGAAACCCTTTGATCTCGAATTCTCGATAACCTCACCGATGCGCATTACCCGACGGCCGCGGATACTGTAACCCGAACTCCGAACTGATTTGACAACTTCCAATGCACTCATAGGCCCTGGCACTTTGCCTTTCCACCATGTCGTCGTTACCCTCCACTGGGGACGACTACGAACCTCTCATCGACACACTTTACTGCCGAGTGCCATATCTCCCGCAAGATGTGCTGGCCAAAGTACACACCAACTTCTCCACCGCAAGCGAACCGAAGTTTGATCGTTACGAACATTTTGGGCAACGATTTCTATCCGGGCATGCCCCGTTCCTACTGACTGCGGCTCTCAGAGGTCCGTTTGACTTGGCGTCAGGCTGGCAGAATCCTTGGGACAACCCTCGCACGATTGAAGCTTGTCCCCAATCCACCACGACGACGAAGCAACAACCTACTCCATGTCGGATCACAGACACCCAGGCCGCTACGGTGTGCCCTTCGCCGGCCTCTCCTTGTTCGAAGATGCAGTCTTCGGCGTCTATATATCTACCGAGTCCTGTGAGCTTGCAAGCAGATACTCACCCATTTCTTGACCGAGATGAACTTATTCGAGTTGAGAAGTGGAGGGATGTAGTGAAGTCCAATGTACCCAAGAAGGACGATTTCTGGGTAACACAGAGCCAATCGTCGACTAAGAGACAAGGTGAAGATATATCTTGGTTGCGGAGGAGATCCGACAAGAAACCTCGAACAAGTTATCCCGACTCAAATTCGACGGCAAATGCCGCCAGCATCGCTGAGAGGGAACCCACCAAACCGGTGGAAGCTGAATCAGATACATCATCCGCCACGACATCCTCTTCCGAAGATGACCTTATTCCCAACCGCGTCCCGCAGATTGCTATTGCTCCAGTCAAGGGATCGATGTCTGCGCAGCCTCGGAAGCACCAGTGGGCCGGTTCTGCTCCCCCAGTAGCTCCACTGCCTCAAAGTACTAGCCGTATCACTCGACGTCGGTCCTCACAGGATTCCTCCAACCCCATGAGAAGGATATCCTTGAGCCAGCAACCTGGCCAAGTGTCGACAAATCTGACCAGCCTGAGGATGTCTCAGCCGGTTTCGCAAAGCCAACCCCCAATGAGACGACTTTCAATTCATCGCCGTTTCTCTCTATCCAAGGATAAGCCCATTCTTGAACGGCCACTCGAGGATACTAGTTCCGCGACAGACAGCTCCGACGAGTCGGAAGATCCCATCGCTACCTTGAACATAGAAGAACGCCCTCGTTCGTCTCAGCAATCAATGAGTATCACCAAATCCGACCTCCGATATGGACCACAGCCAACTGAGTCTCCACCAATGGATGCACAACCAATGGAAGCAGACGAAAGTTGTTCTGAGCTCACGGAATCTGGTCAATCCGCAGGCGACGGTGGCGCTCATATCTCCATTCCTGCAAAGGATATCCCAATGAAGGATGACATTCTGCCTATTCCTGCGGAGCATATACAAACAGAACATAACGATATCACTATCCATGTGAAGGCCGACATGCCCGCGGAAGATGACAAGAAATTCAACTTGCATGAATCTGATAGCACCGAGGGCTCAATCGATTCATCTAGTTTTGATGCCTCTGGGATTGTGGACGTCTCAACAACGCTCGTGGAAGATGAGTCTAAGAGCATCTTGTGTACATCTAAGATTCATCCCAAGGAGGGCGGCTCGCCTACGGACGACTCGGTCATCTCTGCTAAGCAGAAAGATAAGGAGGAACCAGAGCTGCAAAGTCCGAGCCTACAAGACAATAACGTGGAACCATCGTCGCTTCGACCCTCGCCTCCATCACAGACGTCTAGAACAGGCGATGTCAGATCTCTCACCCAAACACCAGACCGGCGGGTTGAGCTAAAGGATCAGAGTCCTTGGATGGAGGAGCCGGATCAGCCTGTTGTTGAGGAGACGACTCGGGAAGAGGGACCATCATGCAGCGAGGGGGCGGTGGCCCGGGCGACGCCAGAACTTCTGGAGACACGAGCGGAACAGTCACAGTCCATCATTATTCCAGAAGAAGCGCAAAGTCCGTGGACGAAGGATCCTTCGCAGCGAGCGGGGGCGAACAACGAGCTCGTGGTCGAACATTCGAGCCCTCAACTTCCAGAAACAGCTCCGCAGGACGTACTCGGTGAAGCCAAGTCCGACACAGGAGACAGCGTGCCAAACCCACCTTCAGACATCTCGAATGCAAAATTCTCCATACGATCCTTTTCGAGTTTCATGACGCCCCCGGCGAAACCGCGATTTGCCAATGTCCCCAGCTTCGATGGGCGTCTCCCTCAGACACCCACTCTTCTAGATGCCGCACTAGAAAACCCATGGCAAAGCAATTCCCACCCAAAGAAACGCGTCTCCTGGGCCCCACTACCTCATGAAGAGACGCCGGGTGCTGGCGAGCCGAACCCGCCGTGTTCCTCACACTCCCGGTTCAGCCGCGCCTCACCTCCTCCTGCCGAGCCCATTCCAGACGACGTCGAGGGAGATGGAGAGGCGTTTAGGAAGCACTTTGTGCAGGTCAAGCGCCGCTCCGATCCCCTGAGACAGCGTCTTCTCCCCTCGGCATCACAGCAGATCCAGGGAAGCCCCCAAACGGATGCCATGGCACAGGCATTCGTTGCAGCGGACCACGTGGTTCCACACGTCGGACAGCTTAAGGGCGATAAAGAGAACGTGGAGCAAGAGCCTGTTGATGATGTCGACGCCGTGTTGGGGAATCTTAACGAGTTCCTGGATACGTGGGATCTTGATGCTGACCTTGAGAGGTCGAGGACGAGCTTGGGATCCCATGAACCTGGCGCTACGGCTAATCGTATGCTTCTTGATCCGGAAATTGGTGGGTGGTAAAGCATCATATCAACCTCCTACGATGGAGCGGACTACTTTTTGGGACGCTACGCTTGATTTCTATTATTCGCTTTTCATTCTGTTATTTAATACATCAGCCTTAACCAGGCGAGGTTTGGAAGGGGGGTTTGACAAAGGCATGGCTTTTGGGGAGCATAGGGGTCATGAGGCGGTTGCTATTGTCTTGACACGAAGTTAGATGTTCAAATGATACCACTAGTTTTGTTTTTCTTCTCTTTTGATTCACCGCGTCTTCAGCATTTATGGCAGTTCAATGCCTCTCTTCATCGAATGTAGAGCGGTCAGCCCGGGGGAAAGCCATACTTCGTACGCAAGGAAGAGAAGAGAGTTCTCTCCCTCGGAACGACCAACTCTCCCTCTTCCCCCCGGAGCACAGTGGAAGTTCCCAAGTTTCACCTCGAAAGACGACCTAGATCTTCGGACACCAACAACATCCCATCATCCCGATCTTCCCATCCATGATCTCATTTCCAGTTGTCCCGAGAAACGTGTATCCTCGTAAACGGCACAAGAAACTCAACAAAAAGTATTTTCTCGCCTCAGGTTCACACCCCCCTCCACAAGCAAACAAGGTAAACCGAAAGAAAAAAGAAAAAAAAAGAGAAAGGAAACGGAAAGAAAAATACCAGGGAGACCAAGAAAAAAAAAACGAAGAAATTTTTCAGTTGATCAGGTATCTACCACCGAACTACCCACGTCCTCCTCCCACTTCCCCGGTTCCACCGTTCCTACTAGAGTTCTTCTACCGTATAGGCTAGACAAGGGGGAGGAGGACCGAACCACCCATGTTACATGGCGAGCACATGGGAGATCGGGAGGCGCTGTTTGGATGGACAAGGGGAAGGGAGGGGAAAGGGGAGCGGAGGAGCTCGATTCGAGGTGGATAGCTACCAAGTACGTCAGGAACGGTATGCGTCACGGTTGGTACGTATAGAGAGCTTCAAAGTTCCTTTGTGGGGTAATAATCGCCTTCTTTCCTGTTCCAGCTCATCAACCTTGCTTGTTTTTGCTCAGCACCACCGAGGTCAATCTACGAAGTACAGGACACACCTCCGCGGCTTGAGGTACGAAGTCCAGGGGACAAGCAAGAGGAGTACGACAGAAGGGAGTAAAAGGGGGGGCGGTGAAGTTCGACTTTACTCATACCACGTATTATACTTCTTACACGGCCGAACGTGGTGCGTGTCTTGGATCCATGTGCTGTTGAGAGACTGCTAACTGGATTAAAGGACCCTGTATGTAGCGCCATCCACACAGGCACATCCTCATTTGCTTCATAGTAGAGGACATTACTTCGTACACGTCTTCATTTCCATGTAGCCTTGAAACTTTCGGTGTAGGCTCGGTCGTCCCGTCATGTTTCTCTCTCACTCTCCTTGCTTTAGTGACACGGTAGTATGATGGGTTCGTGCTTCTGGATCTCTTCCGGGTCTCTCTTTGACCCAATGGGACTTGGAGTCTTCGCAACGAGGGCTTGGGATGAGAGCTGGATGGAACGAAATAGCACAGAGCGCCGCTGAGAACAATAGCCAAGATGGGGCCATGATCTTGAGGGGTTTGTTCCGGACCAGTGGTGGAAAGCCGCTTGATTGTAGTCTATGTCTTTGGAGCTCATATACCAGAAGGATGGACCGTAGGGCACTATTATGGGCCAAGATTGTGAGAAGTGATGAAACGAGAAAGTGCAATAGGCTGTCTCGCGGAGAGAGCAGCACTGGGAGAGGGTGTAGTAGCAAGAAACACAGGTTGGGCAATGTTGCGGTAGACTGGCCGCATCAAGTCTATACACTAGAGCTGCCCGCCCAAGCTAAGCATGTATCGTGCTAGTCTGTAGGACTAGCAGCTGTGAAGGACCGAGTCTGCCGCGGGAAATTGGCACCAGGAAGGATTCATTTTATGCATGAAGATAATGCTGAAAGAAGAGGAGAGCGAGAAGAGAGTCACACCCACGAGTCCCGGCACCTGGGCACATCCCAGGTCAGTTAGCCGGAAAGTTCGGGCACGAAGAGCAAGTTGCAGTATCACTGCATTCATGGCGATCTAAATGGTTTATTCGGGCAAACGGGGTATGCCGAAAAGAGGAATTTGCGATAATTTTCCTCATTTGGTCACTGCACACGAGACGCAATGCAATATCATCCATTCCCAAGTTGGGTGAGGGGAGGGCGGAAGGGAGGGAGGCCCGGGCCAGGGTTGAAGGATAAGGAAGGGTTAAGGGCAAGCTGCAGCGTCAGAAGCGAGCATCCTGAGGCATTGGGAATCCTGTGAGTTGAAAATCATGTTGCAACTTTATTGCTCCCTTTGTCGCAAATTATTTCCCACGCAAGGCTCAGTGCTGGCCCAGCTGGGTGGGAAATATGTGGTCTTGGGAGGTTGTCGTGGGCCACGTTTCTAGATGATTGGACAAAAGAGCTCGGCGAGCCGCAGGCCCTCGTCCTCACGGTTGGTGAAGTCAACGACACGGCTCTGGCTTCCGCGGGTGCTACTATCCACACTTGGAGGAAGATCCTGGGGCGTGTCTTAAAACTAGAAGGCGGGGAACCAGAAATTGAGAAGAAAAAAAAATGTCTCGGGGAGCATTGTGCACTTGCCTGCATAAATCCACTGATGCAGCAAGACCAGCGAGAGGCAAGGAGAAACCATAACGAGATGCCAATTGCTGCGGTGAGAATCGGGGTATCGAACCATAGATAAAGTAAAGCGATCAACAGAAATAGTCGTCCATCCGTTATAGCTACGATTCTAATCGTCATCTGTCGCGAGCCGTCCCGTCCCCCATTCGAAGACACCATAGTGGTTCGACTTGGGGATAGCTCCCTTCTGACCAGTCTGTGAAGTGGCGCGGGAATAAATAACGGCATCGGCGGGGAGGGTAGAGGGGCCGCCTGGCTATCATAGAAGACGCATGGTGTAGGAGATTTGGGATAATAATTGTATCCTATACATGCGGGAAAGGAGCACTCGGTTGGAGAGGAGAACGGTAGACGGTACGGAGTATGGGGAAATGTCAGACTAGGAGGAAAAGGTTAGACCCTTAACACGTAGAGAACAATCGCAAAAGAACGGATCATGACGGGAGGCAGGAACCGCGAAGATGTGGCCAAATATCACATCAAAGTGGGCTCTCATCATGTAACAGGCGATATCTCCAACACCGTGGAGAGAGAGAAAGAGAGAGATGGTAACATCCCATGGTCAACAAGCCATCACTGCCACGATTTCAGGGAAGTTGTCTGTTCCGTGTCTTTCCCTTTCTGCCAGGCAGTTCTTCTCCCGGACACTGCGCTGATTGTCTCTGGCGCACTCAGGCCTATCTCATTGGCCCGAGCGCATGGCGGATCCGGGTCAGGGGGGGCCCGGGGATGTGATTGGTCATAGTTCCGGAGAGGAGAACGGGAGGAGCCTTCGCTGAAGTTCCGAATGATAAGCAGAAGCTGGGGCTTGGGAGAAGATGGGTTTGGGATTTGGTGGTCTGGGTGGTTCTTGAAGGGGGGAACTAAAACTACGGGGAGACGAAGCCAGTGCATTGGCATTCTTAGAAGTCGGGTTAGGGGCCACGGTACGGGGTGGACTTAGAAGATTACTGCCATTCGACCGTTCGACCGTGGCAGTTGAAATCGTCCATTCGGGCAGAAACGTGGTCATGCTTGGGGAAGTACTTGAAAACTAATACTTCGTAGACCTGATGAGCCAGTGCAACAGCAGACGCAGCCCAGACCGTCTCTTGCACCCAATGGCGAAGGACGTTCGGAAGGAAATGCCAATTTGCACTTAATACACGTACTCACGTACGATGTATTCTCTTGCGTGGCCAAGCCCTATTGCATAACAAATAATAATCGTAAAATAATGGAAGAGAAAAAAAGAGAGAGGCGGGGAAGTACGAAGTCATAGTATAAGTGAGAGAGTAATTGAGGGATGGGGCAAAGGTGGAATGGAAACAGATGAAGCAAAAAAGAGAGGGAAAAAAAAGAGACGAGATAAAGAGCTGGTCTCAACAAGTTTCTCATCGAGCAGGCATGGGGAAGCTTCGAGCGAATCATGGCGACGGGGCTCTGTATCCTCGTCTGGTATTGAATTGAGGCAGACTGTGTGACATCATGGAGGGACCCAAGGGCAAGAAATAACAGCACGGGATTCACGGTGGATGTTGAGGGGGTCAAGGTTTGGTAGTGCCAACGTGCGTGTATTCTGCCCAAGTACTTCAAGTACGTACTTTGTATTTAAGGTTGCCTCTTGTTTCCGATGTCCTGTTCCAGGCCTGGCTAGGCTCCGAGTTTTGGGGGGAGGTTCTTTCCCTATCTTTTCTTTGGACGCTTTCAACGGTGTAAGTTAATGTGCGGTTGGGGATGGCAACAACAATGGAATTGTCTTCCGAAGAATGAAGCCGGGTCTTAGTGTACCCGTAGATGAGTTCCTGCCACCTAAACTAATCATGCGAGTCAATCACGAGGTGTGTGTGGTCGGCTTCAACCCGGGAAAGAGCACCCTGTGCCACTACAAGAAAACACATGGAAGCCAGAGGAATCAATTGGCCAATTTGGCAGGAACTGGACGACCCATCCCAATTGTATCAATTGTATTTGCCGTGTCGCCGTCCAAAACTTCAAATGCATTTGATTTGACGGCTGCTCGTACTTCATAGTCCTTGTTGCTCACGCCTACCCCTATACCAATCCCAACAGATCAGTGACTGCTGTTATTATGACGATGAACTCATGTGCTGAGTCGAGGTTCCTCAGAGCACGCAAGTTCAAATCTGCCTCGGTCCAGACCCAGCCAGCCAGGCGATGAATCAACATGAAATATCCTGCGTGTTTGGCTCCCAGCGAAACAAAGCTTGCTGATCCCTTGACCCACCCGGCTTTGTGCCGGAGAGTCGAACAGAGAGCAAACCGCTAATCTTGATAGCGACAAGTCGCTAAACCACACAACGCACTAGTGCAACCGGGCACGGTGTCCCTCGATTGGGTAACATTGGATCATTGGGCGGCCTCAATGGGGTCCTTCCTTTTAGTTCTCGTCCTTGTGTACGTAGCGTAGTACTTGGGTCTTGTGCAGTGTAAATACCCACAGGAGTACTTCGTAGTGTACTTCGTCCACTCCACTTCACTCCACTAATAGTGGGTGATTCAACATTCATTGATGGAGAGCTGGACAGCTGGGAGTTGTTATTCTGGGGTTTATTAGAGACGAACTATTACGAAGTAGCCATTCTATTTGTCTTTCGAAATGGTTCATGTTCTTCGGTAAATCATTTGACTTATTGTTGTTCAGATACCAGCTGCACCGTCGTAGATTGATGCAAGGAGGCAACTTGGTGGTAATTTGGTGGTAATTCAGCAGATTGCGTATTATCAATTGATCCGTTGATCTATCGTCCATCAGGGTCAAGATCCACCGCCTTGGAATCCAAGACCCATCTCAATGGTGTCTGTCCAAACAACATATGGGTTACAGTGCGGACGCTCTTGAACCGCACCCTTATCAGGAAATGGTTTTCGAACAGCCCAGAGCCGTTTGCATCATCTCTAGCCAGATGACGCCCCGTGTATTAATAGAGGCAATCAATTGATACCTCAAGTTTGAAGCTTTGACTGTGCGCTGCTACCTGGCCCAGATCACACTTGCTTCGATTGATTGTCCTGCTGTTTCGATTTCGCCCTGTGAGGATAGTACTCATACAGTGTGCGATGCCATGCTCGCACCTATTTGCCGTCTTGGCACCACATGTACAGGTGTTGGCGTGTTGCTTGTGCGTCGCCAACTTGTTGGTCTGGCTCTTGGGGACGCTTGACTTGACACTGGCGCTGACCACTGCCCCTCCCCGAAATTCCGAAGAAGGCAAAAAAATCTACCTATATAACAGTGCCCCGCACCTGATTTTAAGGTCCAGGTATATGTACTCCTACACTCCCTCTTCTTCAGGCAGGAATTGTTTTTGCGAAGGTATATTCAGACGGGATCCATTCCCGTTTTCATCTTTTCCCTGCTCTTGTTCTTGCCACAAGCATTTGAAGGTCCGTCGAGATTTCATGATCCTGGAGAGCTGGTCTGGGCCCCTGTTTAAACCCCCAGCTATCACTCAAGAGGACCGAGGCTACTCGCTCGGGACGCTGTAGACCGCCCTCTCCTTATCATTTGATCTTGGTTCTCCGCGTCTCCTGTCTTATCAGTCTCTATCTGTCTGCTCGTGTCCGGGCTCGATTGCAGAAAGTCGGTTTGGGGCTTGGATATCTTTCCTATTAACCTATCTTTGTGTCTGTCGTTTCGAGGGTGCAAATTGTGTCTCACCTCGGAAGCATCATCCGCACTAGCCTGTGTCAAATTCCGAGCATCCTTTCCAATATCGCCAAACCCGCATCCTGAGTCTTCCTCAAGGCGTGGTTGCTGTTGGTGTCTCCCAGAACAGACCTAGGCAATTGAATCTTTTTCTTGGCCGGGCTCCTGCACGCACTCCCCACCTCAATAACACGCATTACGCATCCTGTACCTCAGTATACAGCAAGCATCAGTTCTGTCACTGCAACCAGACTGTGTACGTATACTCACGTACTGCTCCTTCCTGCGTTCCTCCACTGGCATCGACGTCGGATACACTTGCTCTCCGCAACTTCCCATGTAAACGCTACCTCTTGGGAACAATTGGACTTATTCTAATTCAGCCCTGTCCCACCTTCCCACCTTTCACCTTTCACACCTTTCACACCTTTACCACCCTCGACTTCCCTAAGTTCCCTTTCATTCCAAACCAAGTCTAGGCCTACGCCAGCCGCTTCCCTATTGATTCATCCTCTAAACTACCCTCTGCTCGGTACACTACGAAGTACTGATCGATAACCGCACCCATACCTTATACGACCCTAGTCTCCTTTTTTCTCTCATTTCTCCCTTTTCTTTTTTTTACCCAATTTTTTTTTTCTCGGCACGCCCCCCGGTCAGCCTCCATCTACGAATCATTCAACCCACACGTCCGTCGGATTCGCCAGATGCTGCTCACCTCATGTCAAGTCTGCCCCCTGCCAACGAGGATGCCGCTTCTGCTGCATCACTGAGCACAAGCATTCCGACAGCCCTTCCTCTCACGCCATGCTCTCTGGACTCTCCCTCGCTAGGTGTGCATTCAGAGTCCACCGGTCGTCAGGGCCATGCAACGACCCATCCACCATCTTCCTCAATCCCTGACACCGTCTCGCCCTCGCCCGTTGCTCTCGTCAATGATGCAACCACCCAAGTCATCGCCACCTCCCTGACAACGCCGACCGCCATGGACACCACCGCCGACAGCACAGGTCCTGTTCCTCCTCGAAGCGCTGGTGCCACTCCCGCGCCATCTTCTTCTGCTAGTCCTGCAAGAGATGACACTCCCGCTCTTGCTGCCAACCTCAATCCCAGCATGCCGACCCAATCCCAAATACCCACCCCTGTTACTCCGCCAAGTCCTCAATCTGACACCCACCATTCCGCAATACCTGACCTTCGGTCTCAAGCTACCTCAGATGCCGGCCCACCGCAGAATAAAAGGCCGCGCCCCCCTGCCTTTTTACATCGGCAGCCTGGCTCGTCCCTTCTAACTCAGGCCCTCGCTACCGCCCGCGGAATTCCCTCCCAACGCCCCTCCCCACCTTCTGCCGCCACTGAGTCTTCGGCGCCTCAGCCGTCTCCTACCAGTGCCTCGACTAACACACACACAACACCCGATACTACCACCTTGACACTCCCGCATCACCCGGCGAGCGTCGCCAGACCTTTCACAACTACTCGCCTAGACTCTGACCAACCTTCACGCAACTACCAAGATGACTTGTTACAAGAAGCTGGCGATGCCCTGACACCAAAGGCTGCCAACTCGTTTTCGTCTACGACCATGGCAGCCTCGGCCTGCCAAGTCGCACCCTCGCCTACTACCTCTACTTTTCCTATCCCCGATACCTACCACCTCACTGCCTCTCCTTCCCAGGCATTGCAGGCTAATCCTACTACTAATACCATGATATTGGGCAACCACGGCACCATGCTGTCCACCATTGGCGGCAACCCCATCGATAGGTTCGAAAGGGAAATGAGAGAGATTGAACGGCAGAAGACAGTCAGGACATTTTCTCATTCCTCTAACACGGAAGATGTACCTGCATCCCAGCTCTCTGATAGGACGTCGGTCTTCCCAGGCAGGAGAGAGTCACTTGTCCCCGACGAACGGCAACCCCCCACCAGTGTTCGGATCCCTGACGCCCGTTACTCCGAGAAGATGTGGTCAATTGGATCTGGCGAAATCGATGGCGAGCAGGACGGTCATGTTGAAAAATCGGTCGCCAAAGCCATGTCCAGAGCGGAGCCCAACAGTCGCAGTCGCAAGGCCAGCCACACTTTGGGTTTCTTTAGGGAGGGCCTTCCGGAAGAGAAGGCCAAGAAGAGGGATGTTAAGACACCGAGCCAGACCAGGGCCAAGTCGGCTACTCGTCCTACCCAAACCTCAATGGTAGACAAGGATATCATCACCGAAGAGCCTACTCAGGCTGCTAGTGTCGACCAGTTCCCTATCGCCGCCCCCGCCTCGGTTGAAAGTTTGTCGGTGGATCTCGTCGATTCCAACGCCATCCCGTCCGCCCGGCACGCTTGGCGAACCGCCGGCAGCGAAGAGCCCAACGGACGATTGAACGCCTCAGCCTCTCAGGGAACGGTGACAAGTGGCATAGACACCTCACGCCATGATGAGATGGAAGGTGAACCGTCAGGTACCCGTCGGGATTCGGCCGGTAGCATAGAAATAGGAGACCAGCAAGATTACGGAGACGACTCTGGCGAGGAAAAGATCTCGTCCGCCCTTTTCCTCCCGCATAAAGACCCGCAGGGTACCGATGATGAGAAATGCGGTGCCATAATCACGCACCCTTCGGCAGCGACTCGTTCTCAGCTACGAAGCCAAGACTACAAATCCTGGCTCGTCAAAGCCGGGGAGCCCGAGCCCGAGGAAGATCACACCCCACCCTCAACGCCGCCCTCATCCACGGCGAGTCACGGCCATCGGCAGATTAGCAAAGCTACACAGGAGGACACGGATATGGTATGCGATGAAATCCAAATGATCGATGAGTCTGCAAGTATTACTCGTCCGGATGCCTTGGTTGTTCCGCAACCCAATCGGGTATCCCACGACGAGCAGTCGTACGATAGCCTCCACGCCCCTAAACAACCTTTAGAAGCCATTGAACTTATTCCGTACAAACACCAAGTTGGCGGCCATACCACCATCTGGCGTTTTTCTAAGCGGGCCGTCTGTAAGCAGCTCAACAATAGGGAAAATGAGTTCTATGAGACTGTTGAGCGATATCACCGTGATCTACTATCGTTTCTACCCAGGTATGTCTTAGTCCTCGGGGTGGCCATTGGAGTTCCGGCCTCGTCCCTCCGATAGATATCATGGCACAATCCAATGTGCTTACTCATTGGAACTACGGGCTTTGGGAAATGTTGCTGACTTTCAATAGGTATATCGGTGTGCTCAACGTTACTTTTCACAAGCTGCCGAAGCGCAAGAACACTATTGCGTCCAAGAAGGATGACCTTGCCCAGGAGAGGAATGGCGTTGCGCAGGATGCCGCGCTCAAAGGTCAGGAAGAAGGTCAAAATCAAGCGCAACCGGGAACGACAAGCCACCGTAGGATTGTCAGTCAGTCGTTCGCGAATGCGCCAGTTCAAATACCTACCGTCACGTTTGACGATAATAGGCACATCATTCCGCGGAATCTACTTCAACCTGAGTTTTCCGCCTTCGAGTCTGCGCCTAGTTACCGAAATGCCTTGGGATCTAACGGGGTGTTAAAACCCCGCACTCAGAGTCGGTCGGACCTTGATAGTCGCATTAAGAGCTGGGGGGCCACCATGGTTAACAAGAAATTGCGGAATGAAGTGTTCAATGACGCATTCCTGAAGCAGCCGGTCGCTATCCAGAAGCACCGCCGGCCCCATCGACGGCCTCCAGTCCCTCGGCCATCAGGCGCTTCTAATCAGCCACCTTTGAGGCCCTCCAATTCGGATTCTCTTTTCCAAGCCCTTCAGCGCCCGAAGGGGACTTTCGAAAGCCAGGGCCAAATTCAGGGCCCCGTCTCGGGTTTCACGACGGCAATTCAAATGCCGGCGCGGTCTACTCTTCATGAAGGTATCCGGGCGGACGAGTTGAAAGATGTCGCTGGTCAAGGTCCGGAGGATGAAGTTAAGGACGTAACCGGGACTAGTGCTCCTGAACCCGAAACTCTGGTTGACCAGGTCTTGTCCCAGAAGCGAAAGCGCCGATATTCTGGCAGTGGGCTGCGCAGGAAGCCTCAGGTCGGAAGTGATTCGAGAGGTGACCTTAAGTACTTTGAGGAGGCTGACCAAGGCTCGTATCAGGCAGAAGAGGAAGAAGCCGTCGTTGCAGCAGCGGAGGAAGTGGAGTCAACAATAGTGCCGGATGCACTGGGCGATACCGCCAACCACGTGGACTCACCTGTTGCTATGTACCCCTCCGGATTGTCGCCAGCGATCAAGATCCCTCGGCCAGTCAATCCAAAAGAGGCGCAGACTCAGAGGGATTCGCGTGTCGAGTATTTCCTTTTACTCGAGGACCTGACGTCGGGTATGAAGCGCCCTTGCATCATGGATCTCAAAATGGGCACCCGCCAGTATGGTGTAGACGCCACGCTAAAGAAGCGTGAGTCTCAAAAAGGGAAATGCGCGCGGACAACGTCGAGGGAGCTCGGAGTTCGAGTGTGCGGCCTCCAGGTGTGGGATGCAAAGAGTCAAACGTACATCTTCCGTGACAAGTATGAAGGGAGGAGGCTCAAGGCTGGGGCAGAGTTCCAAGAGGCTCTCACGCGCTTTCTGTACAACGGAATCGACTATTACAGTATTCTCCGGCAAATACCCACCATCCTGCGTAAACTTGACCAGCTCGAGAGGATAGTGAAGGGATTACGGGGCTACAGGTTTTACGCGGCCAGCCTTCTTATGTTTTACGACGGGGACACTTCGGCGGACGCCAGCGACTACGACTCATGCATGGACGACTCGACAACCGACGCGGCTACCGATGCGGAGGAGCCATCCCCGTTCAGGCGCAGGAAGAAGAATAAGCATGAGGTCGATTTCAAGATTGCCGATTTTGCCAACAGCATCACGGCAGCTTCAAAGGTGCTGGATAGGCCGTGTCCGCCGCAATATCCCGACGAGCCCGATCGGGGATTCCTTCGCGGACTGTCAAGCCTGCGAAAATACTTCCTGAAGATTCAAAGAGACACGCGCGCAGAGCTTGGTATCGAACCGCTACCGAGACACACGAGATTTGGAGAGACGATGGCTGTCGACGAAGAAGAGGAGGGCTTCGTTAGCGAGTGACGCCACCGTGGAGGGGGTCTGTCGTCATCGCCATTGAGCGTCGCGTCAGTATTGCTCTCCACTCTGGCAGTATAGATGCGGTGAAGTGAGCATGGAATTTGTGTGTGAAACGAGGCTCAACTAACAACAAGATGAATGAATTTTGTTGGGTTGATATAGACGTTTTGTCTTTTCCTCTCCTGTTCCATAATTTTATTCTGAGGGGACCTTTCTTATTTGTTCGGAGTGGAAGATGGAGCGGCTTCCTTGGCCATTATAGACACACGATGATGATCCGCAAGCAGCTATAGTGGCCAACGACTGCATTTGGAGGAAGATGGTGAACATACCCCATGGTTTAGTTTTCTCGTTTGCTTCTTTTGTCCCGTTTCCTCGGGCATTTTGGAAGGCGTTGGCGGGCCAGAAAGGAAATTGCTATCTCTTCTCTCCTTTTCTTTTCTTCTTTTCTTTTCTTTTCTTTTTTTTTTCTTTTCCTTTTCTTCTTCTCTTATGTTTTCTTTTGTTATTTCTCTTGTGCGTCTTAGAACTTGGGGCAGGAGCAACGGTCATACCCTATTCATTTTTAGGAGGGCACAAAATGGACACCTATGTAGAGGGAATCAATGGACTACCGGAAGTCTCTCTTTTATTTTATTTTATTTTATTTTATTTATTCTTCTCTTTCCTCGATTCTCTATTCGCTTTCTATCTCATTGTGCTTTTGTGGGGTATGAAAGCCAAGGACAATGACACTGGAGTTTTGGGGATTTACGAAATTAGTCCAAGGGACGTTGTGTTCAGGATCATTCTTCAATGTATTGTGTTAAGCTCAAGGATAAGGAGATAGATAAATAGGTAATAGAAAAAAACACCGGCGTTTCTATCTCCGTTCCATCATCATCCAGTCTTCCCCAATGAGCTAAGAATAATGAAACATCTAAAGTCTTTCACGGCTTGCCCTTGTTCAACTTGTAAGTGGAGGAGAAAAAGCCTTGGCAGGATCCGAGCTTAGCACAGCACGTCGAAGTCGGTTCTCAGAAACGTATAGCTCCGGGGGGAACCAGTCGGCAAGCTTCCCACCGGGGACCCCAACCCTAGGCTCCAGTTCCTCGTCTTGTCTCCCCGCGACGAGGACGGCTAGGGCACTAGCGCAGAGCCAAGCATAAACCATACCTTCGCCATTGTAGCCGGCGGCGATCCATTCGGCCGGTCGAGGGGAGCGGACTTGATGTTCATCATCCGGTCGTTCTTCGTCTCCGCGGGAAGAGGGCGACGGCGAGCGCTCGGTAACAGGACAAGGTAGGCGCCCAACGAAGGGCAGGCCGTCACCCGTAACAGCGACGATGCCCGACCAGGCAGAATCCAAAGTACCCGCCCACCTAGGAGAAAACACGGCAGGGAACACGCCGGCCAGATGCGCGACGGTGAGGGGATCGACGTCGTCGTCGGCGGACGACCCGACCATGTCGCGGCCCTGACGTCCCGAACGGGCCCAGCCGCCGCCGATGAGGAGATGCGAGGGGGGACCCGGGCGCTGGGTTACGTAGTCGAAGCCGTCGGGGTAGATGATGCTCCAGGATCGCGAGCCGGGCGGGGCCGGGGCCGGGAAGGAAGGGCCGGGGGTTTGGGAAGTCATGTGGGCTTTTACGGGGGTTAGGTTTGGTTTTAGGTTGGGGAGGAGGTGGGTTGCGTAGGCGTTTGTGGCGTGGATGACGTGGTGGGCTGGGAAGGGGGTGGTTGATGGGGTGTGGACGAGGAAAGGGGGGGAGGAAGAGGAGGAGGAAGAGAGGGAGATTGAAGTTGCGGGCGTGTGGGAGTGGATGGTGAGGCGGGATGGGTAGGCTTTGAGGAGATAGGTCCAGAGATTGGTGACGAGGCGGTAGGGGAAGAGAGCGCCGGCTGGGTAGGAGATGGCGCCGTAGGGAAGCGTATTGAGACCGAAGCGCTGAGTAGGTTAGTGTTGAAGCTGCAAACGGGCTGTATTGATATATACAAAGAGAAAATGTAAATGCCATTACCTCTCTTGCATCGGCAGGTTCCCAAACATGGACTTCCACCTCGGGCATAACCCTCCTCAACCTCTCCACCTTCACTTTCGCCTCCTCAAATAAGTCTCTCTCAACATA